>JAPFBE010000625.1:0-36918 GCA_034336665.1 Luscinia megarhynchos
TTTCCTTTTTCCCTCTTTCCTTTCTTTCCTCTCTTTTCCTTTTTCCTTTCCTTTTTCCTTTTCCTTTTCCTTTCTTTCCCTTTCCTCTTTTCCTCTTTCTTTCTCCTTTCTCCTTTCCTCCTTTTCCTTTCCTTTTTACTCTTCCTTTTCCTCTTTTCCTTTCCTTTCCTTTTTTCCTCTTTCCCTTTTCCTTTTCCTTTTTCCTTTTCTCTTTTCCCTGCTTCCTGCCTCGCAGTGCCGGGTCTCCGAGTCTCACCCCGTGGCCCAGTTCCAGCCCTGGTGCCAGTTCTCCTTTGCGAGGTCCTGGCGCCCCTGCAGTCCCGCCACCACCGCTCGCAGTCCTCCCCTGCACAGGGCACGCCAGGATCCTCTCCGCCGCCAGCTGCTGCCTTCCACCTGCAGGGGGGGCAGGGAGGGGTCCCTGCCGGCCCCAGAGCCCCGGCCCCCTCCCAGAGCCCCAGCCCAGCCCCAGAGCCCCCGGCTCATCCCCAGAACCCCAGCCCCAGGGCCCCCAGCCCAGCCCCCAGAGCCCCCGGCCCCAGAGCCCCCCATCCCCAGAGCCCCATCCCCAGAGCCCCGGCCCCTCCCAGAGCCCCCGGCCCTTCCCAGAGCCCCCAGCCCCTCCCAGGGGGTCACAGCCCCTCCCGAGCCCCCAGGAGCCCCCAGCCCCTCCCAGAGCCCCGGCCCCTCCCAGAGCCCCAAGCCCCCAGGGCCCCCAGCCCCTCCCAGAGCCCCCGGCCCCTCCCAGGGTCACAGCTCCGCAGCCCCTCCCAGGGGTCACAGCCCCCAGGCCCCAGCCCAGCCCCCAGGCCCCCCAGCCCAGAGCCCCCGGCCCTCCCAGAGCCCCCAGCCCCTCCCTGGGAGCCCCCATCCCCAGAGCCCCGCGCCCTCCCAGAGCCCCCAGCCCCTCCCAGGGTCACAGGCCCGTCCCGGAGCAGCTCCAGCCCCAGCACGGGTGTGCCCGACACGGGAATTCCTCGGGAGATTCCCTTGAAACTTTCTGCCCTGAAAAGCTGCGCCCAGCCCCGATGCTGAGGAGTGGCTCCCGGCAGCGGTGGCAGGCAGTGCCAGGGCCAGGGGCACTGGGGGAGCACCGAGTGTCCCAACAGGGCAGTGTGGCCAGCAGGCTGCTAGGATCGGGCACTGCCCAGGGGCAGGGGCTGGGCACTGGGGGCACTGGGGCACTGGGAGTGTCCCAGCACCGGCAGGGTGGCACACTGGGGCTGCCCCGGGATCCCTGGCTGTGCCCAGGGCCAGAGCTGGGCACTGGGGGCACTGGGGGCACTGGGAGATGTCCCAGCACGGCAGGGTGGCTGGCAGGGTCGCCCCTGGATCCCGGGCACTGCCCAGGGCCAGGCTGGCACTGGGGCACTGGGAGTGTCCCAGCACGGCAGGGTGGCACAGGCGGTGCCCAGGGGCCAGGGGCACTGGGGGGCACTGGGAGTGTCCCAGCACGGCAGGGTGCTGCAGGCGGTGCCCAGGGCCAGGAGGCACTGGGGGCACTGGGAATGTCCCAGCACGGCAGGGTGGCACAGGACCCGTTCCACCGTCCCTCCCAGCCCCGGAGCTCCCGGCCCCGCTCTGCCCCACCTGCTGGATCCAGGGCCCCAGGTTGGGGGAGCACTCGTACAGGCAGCTGTCCTGGACGAAGTGGCGCCTGCACCGCGCCGGCATCGCCCCGCAGTGCCTCCAGTTGAAGTTGTAGAGCAGGGACCGCTCCCTGTGCGCCTCGGCGCTGGTGTTGGCCGATGCAGCAGGCGTTGTCCTTCCAGGGGAGCACTGCAGCACAGCAGCGATTAGAGCCAGCCCCCAGGAGCAGCAGCAAACCCGCTCTGCCTCCCTCGGGCAGGGGCCAGGGAGATCTCCAGCTGAGGGAGGGAGCAGCTGAGAGTCTTCCCTCGGCATCCTGTCCTCAGCATCCTTCCCTCAGCATCCTCACCATCCCTCAGCATCCTCAGCATCCTTCCCTCACCATCCTTTCATCCTGTCCTCATCATTTTCAGCATCCTTTCCTCACCATCCTTCCCTCACCATCCTCACCATCCTCAGCATCTTTTCCTCAGCATCCTGTCCTCAGCATCCTCAGCATCCTCAGCATCCCTCAGCATCCTCAGCATCCTTCCCTCACCATCCTCTCTTCACTGTCCTCAGCATCCTTTCTTTACTATGCTCAGCATCCTGTCCTCAGTGTCCTGTCCTCACCATCCTCAGCATCCTTCCCTCAGCATCCTCAGCAAACTTTCCCCAGCATCCTTTCTTCACTGTTCTCAGCATCCTTTCCTCACCATCCTTCTCTCACCATCCTCAGTATCCTTTCCTCATCATCCTCACCACCCTTTTCTCACTGTCCTCACCATCCTTCCCTCACCATCTTTTCCTCATCCCCCTCACCATCCTTCCCTCACCATCCTCACCCCTTTCCCTGCAGTGCCCTGAGCTTCAGGAGGGCTCAGAGGGGTCACAGAGGGGTGACAGGAGCTGGCAAACCCCCCCAGCCCTGCCCCTGCTCCTTTGCTGAGAGGGGGCAGCAAACCCTGCAGGTCCCACTGGCCAGCACGGCCCAGCCAGCCCATAATACCGGACGGGCAGCCCCAGGGCCCCTGCAGCCCGGCACAGCCCCTACCTGCTGGTGGGAGCTGCCCCTCGGGGCCGGGCTCCCGTTTGTGGTGCTTGGCGTCCATGCAGACGTTCAGCAGGTCCTGCCCCGGGGCCGGGGCACAGGCACAGAGCAGGGCCAGGGCCAGGGCCAGGGCCAGGGCCATCCCTGGGGACAGGGGACAGAGAGGGACAGAGAGGGACAGAGAGGGACAGAGGATAGAGCAGGGACAGAGAGGGACAGAGAGGGGACAGAGAGGGGACAGAGAGGGACAGAGAGGGACAGGGGGGGGACAGAGATGAAAGAGATACAGAGCTGGACAAAGCAGGGACAGAGCAGGACAGGGGACAGAGCAGGGACAGCAGGGACAGAGAGGGACAGAACAGGGACAGAGAGGGACAGCCCAGGCAGGGGACAGAGCAGGGACAGCAGGGACAGGGGACAGAGCAGGGACAGAGCAGGGACAGCAGGGACAGCCCGGGCAGGGACAGAGCAGGGAGAGCAGGGACAGAGCAGGGACAGAGCAGGGACAGCAGGGACAGCCCGGGCAGGGACAGCAGGGACAGCAGGGACAGCCCGGGCAGGGACAAGAAGCAGGGACAGAGAGGGACAGAGCAGGGAGAGCAGGGACAGCCCGGGCAGGGGGACAGAGCAGGGACAGCCCGGGCAGGGACAGAGCAGGGACAGAGCAGGGACAGAGCAGGGACAGAGCAGGGACAGCAGGGACAGCCCGGGCAGGGACAGCAGGGACAGCAGGGACAGCCCGGGCAGGGCCGGCACAGGCAGCAGCAGGAGCTGCTCCGGGCGCTCCTGGCGGCACAAGGACGTGGCTCAGCCCCCGGAGGTGCAAGGTCACCTCAGCTATCGGCAGAGCGGGGACAAACAGCCCAGACTGACCGCAGCCCAGCACCTGGGGGAGGGGAGGCTCGGGGCACCCCCTCCTGCCCCCCGGCCCAGGGAGAAGCTTCACCCCACCCTGCCCCGAGCGTGGGGAGCCAGGGATGTCCCCTGAGAGCTCAGGGGGGCAGGGGACGCAGCAGAGCAACCCCAACAAGCCCCAGCACCCCGGGCAGGAGCCCCGTGTGTGCCGAGACAGGAAACATTTCATTGATCTGCACCCGAGACTTGGGAACCCCGTCCTGGAAACAGCAGGGACCTGGCTCACCCTGGAACCACAGGAGGGTTTGGGGAGGAATCTCAGCCCGGCCCTGGGCTGGTCACTCTGCCCTGGTCACTCTGCCCTGGTCACTGTGCCCTGAGCTGGTCACTGCCCTGGGCTGGTCACTCTGCCCTGGTCACTCTGCCCTGGTCACCCTGTCCTGGGCTGGTCACTCTGCCCTGGTCACTCTGCCCTGGTCACTCTGTCCTGGGCTGGTCACTCTGCCCTGGTCACTGTCCCCTGGGCTGGTCACCCCTGTCCTGGGCTGGTCACTCTGCCCTGGTCACTGTCCCCTGGGCTGGTCACTCCCCTGGGCTGGTCACTCTGCCCTGGTCACTGCCCTGGGCTGGTCACTCTGCCCTGGTCACCCTGTCTTGGGCTGGTCACTCTGCCCTGGTCACTCTGTCCTGGGCTGGTCACTCTGCCCTGGTCACTCTCCCCTGGTCACTCTGCCCCTGGTCACTGTGCCCTGGGCTGGTCACTCTGCCCTGGGCTGGTCACTCTGCCCTGGTCACCCCTGTCCTGGGCTGGTCACTGTGCCCTGGGCTGGTCACTCTGCCCTGGTCACTCTCCCCTGGTCACTCTGCCCTGGTCACTCTCCCCTGGTTACTCTGCCCTGGTCACTGTCCCCTGGGCTGGTCACCCCTGTCCTGGGCTGGTCACCCTGCCCTGGGCTGGTCTCCCCTGCCCTGTCCCAGCCGCTCCAGCCCGGCCTGGGCCCTTCCAGGGCTGGACTGGCCATTCCCGGGCTCAGCCCGGGGCTGCAGCTCCTGTGGCTGCCCCTGCAGGGCAGAGCCCACCTCTGCCACCGTGCCAGGTGTCCGGGGGGGTCTGGGGCTGTGCAGAGCCCACCTCTGCCACCGTGCCAGGTGTCGAGGGGAGGGTCTGGGGCTGTGCAGAGCCCACCTCTGCCACCGTGCCAGGTGTCCCGGGGGGGTCTGGGGCAGGGCAGAGCCCACCTCTGCCACCGTGCCAGGTGTCCGGGGAGGGTCTGGGGCTGTGCAGAGCCCACCTCTGCCACCGTGCCAGGTGTCCCGGGGGGGTCTGGGGGCAGGGAGCAGAGCCCACCTCTGCCACCGTGCCAGGTGTCCCGGGGGGGTCTGGGGCAGGGCAGAGCCCACCTCTGCCACCGTGCCAGGTGTCCCCGGGGGGCGTCTGGGGCTGTGCAGAGCCCACCTCTGCCACCGTGCAGCTGTCCCGGGGGGTCTGGGGCTGGTCCCTGAGCACGGGGGCAGGGCCCGGGGGTCTCTCCCTGCTGAGGGGGGGTTTTTGCTGTTGGACGGTCACAGGACAGACTCAGGAGCTCAATATGGTCTGTTCTTTAGGTTTGTGTTTATTATAGGGCGTGGGTGTAAGAGAGAGGGTAGAGCAAGAGAGAGAGGAGGAGAGGAGAGGAGAGGAGAGGAGAGGAGAGGAGAGGAGGAGGGAGAGGAGGGAGAGGAGAGGAGAGGAGGGAGGGAGGAGGGAGGAGGGAGGAGGAGAGGAGAGGAGAGGAGGAGGGAGGAGGAGGGGAGGAGGAGAGGAGAGAGGAGGAGGGAGAGGAGAGGAGGAGAGGGAGAGGAGGAGGAGGGAGGAGAGGAGAGGAGAGAGGAGGAGAGGAGAGGAGAGGAGAGGAGAGGAGAGAGGAGAGAGGAGAGGAGAGGAGAGGAGAGGAGAGGAGAGGAGAGGAGGAGAGGAGAAGAGAAGAGAAGAGAAGAGAAGATTTTCCTTTTAACAACACAATCAGTATTTTTTATGATGAATATTCTAATTTCCAATAACCAATCTAATACAATACACTAATTTCCTAATATTTGCATGCAACCTGTAGGAATCACTAAATTCCCACGTTTTATGGCTTTCTTACCTGTAACCCTCATCCTCAGACCTTTCCTGCCAGCCTTGGGACAGGATGTCTGTTGGTTCTTTGGGATTTGTGGCACTGGGTATCATCTAAACACAGGAAGAGGCCTCAAACCTTCACATGACTATTTTCTATGTCAAACACTGCCAACATCTCTGTTTCATTTATTGTTCCAGAACTGCTTGCTGGGCACTCCCATGATTTTGCTGCTCCCTCCCAACACGCCTGAGCCCTGCACCCCCTCCCCAAAATGCTGCATTTCCCTCACCAGCCGCCCAGTCTGTTCTCTTGGTCACCCCCAAACCTTCTCTGATCCTCCCTGAGCTCGTTTCCCAAACTGAGCACCCCAGAGCTGTTGGTGGCCGTGGGGTCCCAGCCCCAGCCTGTCCCCCCTGTCCCCACCTGCTCTCCCCCCCGGCAGGGATTTCTCTGCCCCAGCTCGGCGTGTTGCAGCCCTGAGTGTCCCCCAGCACATTTTGCAGCTCTCTGCTCCCCACCCAGGCCCACCGTGCAGAGGGGAGCAGGAGCCCCTGCCCCTGCAGGAGAGCTGCTCCAAAAACGGGGGACACCTCCCACGGGCAGGAGCAGACAGAAAATCACCCCAGTCTGTGCCTGGTGCTCCCTGGGGAGGCTCTGAGGGGACAGAGAGACGGCACACAGCTCGGCAGGGCAGCAGAAATCTTGTCAAAAACTGGAGGGCAACCCATCACCTGCTGCCAACTGCACAGAGCTGGCAATGAAATTCCAGCTGCGAGCTGTGGATTTCCACAGTGACCAGAGCCTCGGGCTGGGCAGGGCAGGCTCAGGGTGGCAGCAGCAGGAATTTCCCCATGGAAAGGGAGCTCAGGGATGGAACTGCCCAGGGGGGTTTGGGGTCCCCATCCCTGCAGGTGGCACCTGGAGGTGGCACTCAGGGTGACAAGGTGGGGACAGGGCACAGCTGGCACTGCAGGGGCTGGGAGGGATTTTCCAGCCTCAGGATTTGGGATTCTGTGGAATCTGTACCTGGTTTTTCCACACTTTTAAAATTTTGGTCAAATCCTGCTTTCATGGGGAATGTGGAATTTATTGAATTGATTTTTTTCAAGGTTTTTGTTCCACTGGTGCTTTTCTCCACCCGGGGCTCTGGAGGGTGTCCCTGCCCATGGAACAAAATGATCTTTAAGGTCCCTCCTCGCCCAACACATCCTGGGATTCAGTGATTTTAAGTTCATATTGGTTGGGAGTTAACAGCTCTGGGGATACATTATGGATTTCAGGCTGCAAATACCTGTGGAATAAAAAGAGAACAACAGGCTGCCCAGGGAGGTTTGGGGTCCCCATCCCTGCAGGTGGCACTCAGGGTGACAGGGTGGGGATGGGCACAGGGTGGACTCGATGGTCCTGGGGATATTTCCCAGCCTGATCCCTCTCTCTGACTCTCTGCTCTTTAACCAAAGCACTCGGGGATTCCACTGCCCTGCTCGCTGGTTTGTGCCCTGCGCTGCTGACGAGCTGAATGTGCACAAGTGCCCAAACCCCGACGGTGGCACCGCAGAAATGTTGGAACCAAACCCCATTTCCTCTGCTGATCTCCCTCCCACAGAAACCTCTGAGGGAGAACGAGGCTGAGCTAAAAGGAGAATGAATAAACACCCCGGTGAGGTCTGGAATTGTGCAGCAGAGGGCTGGGTGTGCACTGCTGCAGTGCCAGGGCCAGCAGCTCCCCCGTGGCACCAGGGGAGCTGGGCATGGCCCAGCAGGGCGGCTGCAGCTCCGGGGCTGCAGAGGAGCTCGGGGAGGGGCCTGGGGGGCTCTGTCGGGACTGACGGGACAAAATTAAATAGGATGAACCAAAGGTTCCACTTGCATTCATTGTAAAGGAGATAAAAGGGGAAAGAGAGGCAGCAGTGGGATAAAAGGGTTATGGGGTAAGAGAAAGGGGAGGAGGCAAAGGGAGGGGTGGTAGAGAGAGAGAGGAAGAGAGAGTGATTCCCTGTTTGCAATGCAATAAATCGATTTCCCATTTACAATGCAATAAATCGATTTCCCATTTGCAATACAATAAATCGATTTCCCATTTACAATACAATAAATCTTCTTCCATGATGAATGTTCTAATTTCCACTAACCAATGTAACACAAAATACAGATCCTATAGCATTTACACACAGCCTATAGAAACCCTTCTATTAGCACAGTGTGTCACATTTTAAACTCTAGGATGTAATCTTTGCACCCTGGCAGGTCTGTCTGTGCCTTTGGAGTGTCTCTCTGGCCGAGGCATTGTTCTGTCAGGAGGGGATTGCCTCAGGGGCCATCCCATTGCTCATGATGACTCAGTCCTGAGGCTTGGCATCTCAAAAGTGCCTTTCATTTCAACCTCGCTCATGGTTTCCGAATCTGACTATTCGTATTTGCAAGATTTCTCAGTCTCACCTTTCCCAACAGGGCTCCCAGCTGCAGGTGGGATTCCTGCCTGAGGGATCAGCCCCGGCACCTCTGACACCCACCCAGGTGGGCTGTGGGTCTGCCTGGGCTCCCAGGAGAGATTCCAGAGAATCCTGGAATTGGGACGTGCTTTGGATGGCAAGGGACCGTGAGGATCCCCCAGAGCCACCCCTGCCGTGCTGGGACACCTCCCACTGTCCCCAGTGCCCAGCCCCAGTGCCCCGCCTGGCCTGGGCACTGCCAGGGATCCAGGGGCAGCCACAGCTGTGCCAGCCCTGCCCACCCTGCCAGGGAACAATTCCTGCCCAGATCCCACCCAGCCCTGCCCTCTGGCACTGGGAGCCATTCCCTGTGTCTGTCCCTCCATTCCTGTGTCTGTCCCTCCATCCCTGTGTCTGTCCCTCCATTCCCTGTGTCTGTCCCTCCATCCCTGTGTCTGTCCCTCCATTCCCTGTGTCTGTCCCTCCATCCCTGTGTCTGTCCCTCCCCGCCCTGTAAGCAGTTTCTCTCCATCTTTTACAGTTTCCATGACCCTGTGATCCCGGGGCAGGGCGTGGTGCCGTTTTCCCCCCCAGCCCCCCGCAGGTGGGTCCTGTCTCTGGCCGAGGCTTTGCTGAGGTTCCTCTGCAGGAGAGAATCCCCCCGTGGGGTCCCGACCCTGCCCAGGGAGAGCAGGAAAGAGCCAAAGGAGGAGCAGAGGAACAACCTGAGAGGGTTTGGAGGTCCTGACAGGGCAGCCGGGCCCGGGGACACCTGGCGTGGCACCTTCAGAGCCTCAGGTGCACCTGGATTGGCACCGCCCAGAGCCCGGGGACACCTGGCGTGGCACCGCCCAGAGCCCGGGGGCACCTGGATTGGCACCGCCCAGAGCCCGGGGACACCTGGATTGGCACCGCCCAGAGCCTCAGGTGCACCTGGATTGGCACCGCCCAGAGCCCGGGGGCACCTGGATTGGCACCGCCCAGAGCCCGGGGACACCTGGATTGGCACGGCCCAGAGACCGAGGACACCTGGATTGGCACCGCCCAGAGCCCGGGGACACCTGGATTGGCACCTCCCAGAGCCCGGGGACACCTGGATTGGCACCGCCCAGAGCCTCAGGGACACCTGGATTGGCACCGCCCAGAGCCCGGGGACACCTGGATTGGCACCGCCCAGAGCCCGGGGACACCTGGATTGGCACCGCCCAGAGCCCGGGGGCACCTGGATTGGCACCGCCCAGAGCCTCAGGTGCACCTGGATTGGCACCGCCCAGAGCCCGGGGGCACCTGGATTGGCACCGCCCAGAGCCCGGGGGGCACCTGGATTGGCACCGCCCAGAGCCTCAGGTGCACCTGGATTGGCACCGCCCAGAGCCCGGGGACACCTGGATTGGCACCTGTCACCGGAGGGGAGGGGCCCGTCCGCGGGACCGGGAGCCCCTGTGCGGGCTGGGACAGGGGTGGGGCAGCGGGGGCTCAGTCCACATCTGCATCTGCATCCACATCTGTATCATCATCCACATCTGCATCCATATCCTTCATCCTGCATCCACATCTGCATCCACAGCTGCATCCACAGCTGCACCCACATCTGCATCTGCATCCACATCTGTATCATCATCCACATCTGCATCCATATCCTTCATCCTGCATCCACAGCTGCACCCACATCTGCATCCACAGCTGCATCCACAGCTGCATCATCATCCACATCCACATCTGCATCCATATCCTTCATCCTGCATCCACAGCTGCATCCACAGCTGCATCCACAGCTGCATCTGCATTTTCCACATCCCACAGCTGCATCCTGCATCTGGATTCTGCATCTCATCTCATCTCATCTCATCTCATCTCATCTCATCTCATCTCATCTCATCTCATCTCATCTCATCTCATCTCATCTCATCTCCTGCCTCTGCCTCTGCCTCCCTCACCCTGCACCTGCATCCCACATCTGCATCCCCCATCCCCCATCCCACATCTGCATCCCTGTTGCATTTGGGGATGGGGATGGGATGCGAATGGGGATGTGGGATGTGGGATGCGGGATGTGGGATGGGGGATGTGGGATGGGGGATGGGGGATGGGGGATGGGGGATGGGGGATGGGGGATGCAGGATGGATGCGGGACGCGGGACGCGCTCCCACGCCACATCCCATCGCTCCCGGCCCGTCCCGCACCCCGGCAGGGGGAAGCACCGAGCCGCGCTCGCGGGGCAGCGCCGGGACCGCCCGGGGCTCTGCGGGACCAGCCCGGGGCTGTGCGGGACCGCCCGGGGCTGTGCGGGATCAGCCCGGGGCTCTGCGGGACCGCCCGGGGCTCTGCGGGATCAGCCCGGGGCTCTGCGGGATCAGCCCGGGGCTGTGCGGGATCAGCCCGGGGCTGTGCGGGACCAGCCCGGGGCTCTGCGGGATCAGCCCGGGGCTGTGCGGGACCAGCCCGGGGCTGTGCGGGATCAGCCCGGGGCTCTGCGGGATCAGCCCGGGGCTGTGCGGGATCAGCCCGGGGCTCTGCGGGATCAGCCCGGGGACCTCGGGACCCGCCCGGGGCTCTGCGGGATCGGCTCTGCCCGGGCGGGGGGCCCGGGATCCGCAGTGACCCCCCGGGGCTCCCAGTTGCCCTCCGGGTTCCCGTTGCACCGGGAGGGCTCAGCCGAGTGTCCCGAGCGCCAACACGGGAGATTTGGCTCCAGGAACTCAGCCTGGCACTGCCCATCCCATCCTGGCACTGCCCATCCAGTCCTGGCACTGCCCGTCCCGTCCCGGCACTGCCCATCCCGTCCTGGCACTGCCCCTCCTGTCCTGGCACTGCCCCTCCTGTCCTGGCACTGCCCGTCCCGTCCCGGCACTGCCCATCCCGTCCTGGCACTGCCCGTCCCGTCCTGGCACTGCCCGTCCTGTCCCGGCACTGCCCATCCTGTCCCGGCACTGCCCATCCTGTCCTGGCACTGCCCATCCCGTCCTGGCACTGCCCATCCCATCCTGGCACTGCCCCTCCTGTCCTGGCACTGCCCATCCCGTCCTGGCACTGCCCGTCCTGTCCTGGCACTGCCCATCCCATCCTGGCACTGCCCCTCCTGTCCTGGCACTGCCCATCCCGTCCTGGCACTGCCCATCCCATCCTGGCACTGCCCCTCCTGTCCTGGCACTGCCCATCCCATCCTGGCACTGCCCATCCCGTCCTGGCACTGCCCATCCAGTCCTGGCACTGCCCGTCCTGTCCTGGCACTGCCCATCCCGTCCTGGCACTGCCCATCCCGTCCTGGCACTGCCCATCCAGTCCTGGCACTGCCCGTCCTGTCCTGGCACTGCCCATCCCGTCCTGGCACTGCCCATCCCATCCTGGCACTGCCCATCCCATCCTGGCACTGCCCGTCCTGTCCTGGCACTGCCCATCCCATCCTGGCACTGCCCATCCTGTCCTGGCACTGCCCGTCCTGTCCCTGGCACTGCCCATCCCGTCCTGGCACTGCCCATCCTGTCCCGGCACTGCCCGTCCTGTCCCGGCACTGCCCATCCCATCCTGGCACTGCCCATCCTGTCCCGGCACTGCCCATCCTGTCCCTGGCACTGCCCGTCCCTGTCCTGGCACTGCCCATCCCGTCCCTGGCACTGCCCATCCCGTCCTGGCACTGCCCATCCTGTCCCGGCACTGCCCGTCCTGTCCCGGCACTGCCCGTCCTGTCCTGGCACTGCCCATCCCGTCCTGGCACTGCCCATCCCGTCCCTGGCACTGCCCATCCCCTCCTGGCACTGCCCATCCCGTCCTGGCACTGCCCGTCCTGTCCCGGCACTGCCCGTCCTGTCCTGGCACTGCCCGTCCTGTCCCGGCACTGCCCATCCCATCCCTGGCACTGCCCATCCCGTCCTGGCACTGCCCATCCCGTCCTGGCACTGCCCATCCTGCCCTGGCACTGCCCGTCCTGTCCTGGCACTGCCCATCCCGTCCTGGCACTGCCCATCCTGTCCTGGCACTGCCCATCCAGTCCTGGCACTGCCCGTCCTGTCCTGGCACTGCCCGTCCTGTCCTGGCACTGCCCATCCTGTCCTGGCACTGCCCATCCCGTCCTGGCACTGCCCGTCCTGTCCCGGCACTGCCCGTCCTGTCCTGGCACTGCCCGTCCTGTCCCGGCACTGCCCATCCCATCCTGGCACTGCCCATCCCGTCCTGGCACTGCCCGTCCTGTCCTGGCACTGCCCGTCCTGTCCTGGCACTGCCCATCCTGTCCTGGCACTGCCCATCCCGTCCTGGCACTGCCCGTCCTGTCCGGCACTGCCCGTCCTGTCCTGGCACTGCCCGTCCCTGTCCCGGCACTGCCCATCCCATCCTGGCACTGCCCATCCCGTCCCTGGCACTGCCCGTCCTGTCCTGGCACTGCCCGTCCTGTCCTGGCACTGCCCATCCCATCCTGGCACTGCCCATCCTGTCCTGGCACTGCCCGTCCTGTCCTGGCACTGCCCATCCCGTCCCTGGCACTGCCCATCCTGTCCTGGCACTGCCCGTCCCTGTCCCGGCACTGCCCGTCCTGTCCTGGCACTGCCCGTCCTGTCCCGGCACTGCCCATCCCATCCTGGCACTGCCCGTCCTGTCCCGGCACTGCCCATCCCATCCTGGCACTGCCCATCCTGTCCTGGCACTGCCCGTCCTGTCCTGGCACTGCCCATCCCATCCTGGCACTGCCCGTCCTGTCCCGGCACTGCCCGTCCTGTCCTGGCACTGCCCATCCCGTCCTGGCACTGCCCGTCCTGTCCTGGCACTGCCCCTCCCGGTCTTTGGCACCCACGCTGTGTCCCGAAGCTCCTTCCCGTGGCAGGGGCTGAGGGCAGCTCTGGGGGCAGCACAGGGGGCTCAGCTGGGGACTGGCAGTGCCAGGGTGTCCCTGGGCACAGACTGGGATGTGGCACAGGGGACTGGCAGTGCCAGTGCAGCGGCTGAAGGGGATGCCCACCCGTGGGAGCCCAGAGAGCTCCTCTGGCTTCCCTGGGAGGTTCAAGACCCCCCTGGGGGGTCCCCACAGACCCTCGAATGAGACCCAGGTGTCTCAGGGGCTGGATTCAGCTCCTTGGAACAATTTACCAACATTGAGAGAAGAAATGCAAGCTGCAAAAATAAATACAGTGTAAATTAGTCTGTTAGAATGTAGAATAAGTAGATTTCTAGAATGTTTATATTAAGGGGTTCGTGGCCAAGATGGAGAATTTGGGGTGTGGATCCTCTTCCTCCTTCTGCTCCGTGCCATCCATGCTGGGTGACATGCTGGCACTTTAGATTGGATGTGAACACAGCTGGACCATGTTATAAGACTGAATTGCATTGGAAAATAATTGTAAATCCCCAGTAGGTAATTTAGAGTATAAAAGATCAGTCCTGCCTCTGCCAGGCAGATTCTGCCCCGGACGTCTGGCGAGCAGAGCTGTGAGCTGGGCAGAGCAATCCTGAGATGAGGGAGAACAAACAGCCATGGGAACCTCTGAGAACAGCTCCTGCAGCCTCTCAGAAAGAGCTGGGCTCAAACCCCTGCATGTGCTCAGAGGTGAGCTCAGGGCTGAGGGACACCTGGGCAGTGACAGGGCAGGAGGAGGAGAAGGAGGATGAAGATGAGGATGAGGATGAGGATGAGGAGGAGGATGAGCATGAGGATGAGGAGGATGAGGATGAGGAGCATGAGGATAAGGAGGATGAGGAGGATGAAGACGAAGATGAGGATGAGGATGAGGATGAGGAGGAGGATGAAGATGAGGATGAGGATGAAGACGAAGATGAAGATGAGGATGAGGAGGATGAGGAGAGAATTTCCCCGGCAGGGGGTCCCGAGCCCTGCGGCTCAGGAGCGAGCAGCCCGTGCCGGGGCTCCAGAGCTGCTCCTGCAATAAATAAATAAATAAATAAATAAATACTGAATTTAGCGATGCCAACAGCTCTATCCCCGGCTGCCGCCGTGGCTCAGCAGAAACGTTTTCTGCTGTGTCAGAGTCTGACTCAGCGGAACGGGGCCGCTGCCGGGCCGGGGCCGCCCTACCGCGGCCCTATCGCGGCCCTATCGCGGCCCTATCGCCGCCCTACCGCGGCCCTATCGCGGCCCTATCGCGGCCCTATCGCCGCCTCCTGCTTGTGCCGCCCCGTTATCAGCCCAGCGCAGCCCCGGGCTGGGGCCAGCGCCGTGACTCAGCACCGGAGCCTGTGCGAACTCATCCCCCAGCCCGTGCTGGGAGAGCCAGAAACACCCCATAAATATATATCCCAGAAACACCCCAGAGACATCCCAGAAATATATATCCCAGAAATATCCCAGAGACATCCCAGAGACACCCCAGAGACATCCCAGAAACATCCCAGAGACACCCCAGAGACATCCCAGAAATAGCCCAGAAACACCCCAGAGACATCCCAGAGACATCCCGTAAATATTCCATAACATCCCATAACCTGCAGACAGGCTCGAGTCCTGGGCATGGCAGTGAGAGCCCTCGGCTTACCCTGACCCTGACCCTGGTCCTGACCCTGCTCCTGACCCTGACCCTGACCCTGGACCTCGTTCATGTCCTGGTCCTGGTCCGGGTCCTGGTCCTGGTCCTGACCCTGATCCTAGTTCTGACCCTGATCCTGGTTCTGATCCTGGTCCTGGTCCTGACCCCGACCCCCGACCCTGATCTCAGAGCTCCCTCTCTGCCTGGGGCTGCACAGGAGCCTCACACAGCAGGGCCGAGCTGCTGGCCTTGGAACAGGGATGTGGGGTCTGTGGGGTGTGTGGGGTGTGTGAGGTCTATGGGGTGTGTGGGATTCGGGGTGTGTGGGGTGTGTGGGATTCGGGGTCTGTGGGATTTGGGGTGTGTGGGATTCGGGGTGTGTGGGGGTGTGTGGGATTCGGGGTCTGTGGGATTTGGGGTGTGTGGGATTCGGGGTGT
Organism: Luscinia megarhynchos; assembly: GCA_034336665.1. NCBI lineage: Eukaryota > Metazoa > Chordata > Aves > Passeriformes > Muscicapidae > Luscinia > Luscinia megarhynchos. The sequence goes on from JAPFBE010000625.1 coordinate 14,919, forward strand.
GTGGGGTGTGTGGGATTCGGGGTCTGTGGGATTTGGGGTGTGTGGGGTCTGTGGGATTTGGGGGTGTGTGGGGTGTGTGGGGTGTGTGGGGTGTGTGGGATTTGGGGTCTGTGGGATTCGGGGTGTGTGGGGTGTGTGGGATTTGGGGTGTGTGGGATTTGGGGTGTGTGGGATTCGGGGGTGTGTGGGATTCGGGGTCTGTGGGATTTGGGGTGTGTGGGATGCTCCGAGCTGCTGGGCTTTGCTGCTGAGGGATCCATCCCTGCTCTGTGCTCCCTGCTGCAGCACAGGCACCACCAAACAGCTGCAGGTCACCACCAGACCCGCGGGTGTTTTCCTGCAGCACCAGACACCTGCAGGTCACCACCAAACACCTGCAGGTGCTTTTCCAGCACCACCAGACACCTGCGGGTGTTTCCCTGCAGCACCAGACCTGCAGCTCAGCCCGGCTCAGCGCCCCTGCAGCCCGGGGCTCCCCCGGGGCTCCCTCGGTGGCCACGGCGAGGGGAGCTCTGGGCTCTGGGCAGAGCAGAGTCCCCTGCCCTGTGCTGGGACAGACTGTCCTGTGTGAGTCCTGCCTGAGACCCCGAACCCTGTCCTGTCACAGCTCTCACCTGAGAGAAAAACGTGATGGCAAAACTCGGTGTGCCCCACGGACGGGAGAGGAGGAGCTGCAGGAGAGCTCAGAGCCCCTGGCAGGGCCGGGAGGGATCCAGGAGAGCTGGAGAGGGGCTGGGGACAAGGCAGGGAGGGACAGACACAGGGAATGGCTCCAGAGTAGGGTTTGGTGGATATTGGGAATCAGGAATTGTTCCCTGGGAGGGGCTGGGATGGAATTGCCAGAGCAGCTGTGGCTGCCCCTGGATCCCTGGCAGTGCCCAAGGCCAGGCTGGGACAGTGGGAGGTGTCCCTGCCATGGCTGGGGTGGGATTAAATGGGATTAAATGGGATTAAATTATATTAAATGGGATTAAAAGGGATTAAATGGGATTTAATGGAATTTAATGGGATTTAATGGGATTTAATGGGATTTAATGGGATTTAATGGGATTAAATTGGATTAAATGGGATTTAATGGGATTTAATGGGATTTAATGGGATTTAATGGGATTTAATGGGATTTAATTGGATTAAATTGGATTAAATTGGATTAAATGGGATTTAGTGGGATTAAATGGGATTTAATGAGATTTAATGAGATTTAATGGGATTCAATGGGATTTAATGGTATTTGATGGTATTTAATGGAATTTAATGGGATCAAATGGGATTAAAGGGGATTAAATGGTATTTAATGGGATTAAATGGGATTCAATGGGATTCAATGGGACTAAATGGAATTCAATGGGATTCAATGGGATTTCAGGTCCCTCCCAACCCGCGGCATTCGCCGCCGGTGCCGGGCTGTGGACGGGCTCTGTCCGTCCGTCCGTCCCGCCCGGGGCAGCCCCTCCCGGGCCGGGTTTATCGGGGCTGCAGCGGGCTGGGGCGGCGCCGGGGCTGCGGGGGCGACAGGGCGGCGGGCAGCGCTGATAGCCGGGGGTCTGCGAGTGCTGCCCTGCAGCGAAACCTGCAGCTCCAGAAACTCCTTCTGCCTTGCCCAGTCCCGGCGGGAACAGCGGCACGAACTGTGCTGGCTCTCGCACACCGGCGGCTGCGTGTGCCTGAGCGCGGCCTGAAAGAGGACAATGGATCCCAAACCCGCTCTGAGCCCTGGCTGGCTCTGGAGCAGCTGCTCTGCCCTTTCCCTAAAGTCTGGGAGCGTCTGCTGCTCTGGGCACCCTGTGCCAGCCCTGCCCTCTGCCCGGAGCAATTCCTGCCCAAATCCCACCCAGCCCTGCCCTCTGCCAGGAACAATTCCTGCCCCAAATCCCACCCAGCCCTGCCCACCCTGCCAGGGACAATTCCTGCCCAAATCCCACCCAGCCCTGCCCACCCTGCCAGGGACAATTCCTGCCCAAATCCCACCCAGCCCTGCCTCTGCCCTGAACAATTCCTGCCCAAATCCCACCCAGCCCTGCCCACCCTGCCCGGAACAATTCCTGCCCAAATCCCACCCAGCCCTGCCCACCCTGCCAGGGACAATTCCTGCCCAAATCCCACCCAGCCCTGCCCACCCTGCCCGGAACAATTCCTGCCCAAATCCCACCCAGCCCCTGCCCTCTGCCAGGAACAATTCCTGCCCAAAATCCCACCCAGCCCTGCCCTCTGCCAGGAACAATTCCTGCCCAAATCCCACCCAGCCCTGCCCTCCTGCCAGGAACAATTCCGCCCCAAATCCCACCCAGCCCTGCCCACCCTGCCAGGAGCAATTCCTGCCCAAATCCCACCCAGCCCTGCCCACCCTGCCAGGAACAATTCCTGCCCCAAATCCCACCCAGCCCTGCCCTCTGCCAGGAACAATTCCTGCCCAAATCCCACCCAGCCCTGCCCTCTGCCAGGGAACAATTCCTGCCCCAAATCCCACCCAGCCCTGCCCTCTGGCACTGGGAGCCATTCCCTGGGTCCTGTCCCTCCCTGCCTTGTCCCCAGCCCCTCTCCAGTTTTTCCAGGGGTCCCTCATGTCCATCCCCAGCACCATTCCAAGCCACCCCTGCCTGGGTATCTGTGCAGGGAAATCACTTCTGACCTCCAAGGCACCAATCCCACACTGGCCACAGCCACATGGATTGGATAAATGTGGGGCAGAACTGGGTAAATGTGGGCAGGGATGGATAATGTGGGGCAGAGATGGATAAATGTGGAACAGGGATGGATAATGTGGGGCAGGATTGGGTAAATGTGGAACAGGGATGGGTAAATGTGGGGCAGAATGGATAAAGGAGCTGGTGTAGGACTGTGCAGAGGGGCTGCAAGAGGCCCCTGATGTGACAGACTCTCCCCAGCCCCTAATCCCATTAACCCCATTTACCTCATTAACCTCATTAACCTCATTAACCTGTGATTCCCTCCCCTCTTCCTGTGGGAGGTTTAAGAAGTTTCATCCAGTCTTCCAGTGATAGACTGATGCTTGACCTGAGAAGGCTGGAGAGGGACTTTTTACACGGGGAGGCAGAAATAGGACCCAGGAATGGAGGGACAGACACAGGGATGGAGGGACAGACACAGGGATGGAGGGACAGACAGAGGGAATGGAGGGACAGACAGAGGGATGGAGGGACAGACAGAGGGATGGAGGGACAGGGCACAGGGATGGAGGGACAGACACAGGGATGGAGGGACAGACACAGGGAATGGAGGGACAGACACAGGGGATGGAGGGACAGACACAGGGAATGGAGGGACAGACACAGGGAATGGAGGGACAGGACTCAGGGAATGGAGGGACAGACACAGGGATGGAGGGACAGACACAGGGATGGAGGGACAGGACACAGGGAATGGCTCCCAGTGCCCAGGGCAGGGCTGGGTGGGCTCAGGGCAGGAATTGCTCCAGGCAGGGTGGGCAGGGCTGGCACAGCTGTGGAATTGCTCCCTGGCAGTGCCCGGGCCAGGCTGGGCGCTGGGGACAGCGGGAGGTGTCCCTGCCGAGCCCAGCCCTGCTGCTGGCGGGGGCTCCCCTCTGTAACCTGCCCTGTCCCGGCTCTATCAGCAGCCCTGCTGCCCCAGCCCGGCCCGGACGGGCCTGCAGCCCCAGCAGGGCGATAGCAGCCGGGCTGTGGGGGCAGATAGGGCAGTCCTGCGCTGCCCTGCCCCGAGATCTGCAGCGTGCAAACCCGCCCCAGGGCCCCAGCGAGGTGATGGAGCCCTGAGCTGCCCAGGCTGCCTTCCCTGCCCTGAGCAGCCCCGGCTGCCACCCCTGCCCTGAGCAGCCCCGGCTGCCACCCCTGCCCTGAGCTGCCCGGGCTGCCTTCCCTGCCCTGAGCTGCCCAGGCTGCCTTCCCTGCCCCTGAGCTGCCCAGGCTGCCTTCCCTGCCCTGAGCTGCCCAGGCTGCCTTCCCCTGCCCTGAGCAGCCCAGGCTGCCTTCCCTGCCCCTGAGCTGCCCAGGCTGCCTTCCCTCCCCTGAGCTGCCCAGGCTGCCTTCCCTCCCCTGAGCTGCCCCGGCTGCCTTCCCTCCCCTGAGCAGCCCAGGCTGCCACCCCTGCCCTGAGCAGCCCAGGCTGCCTTCCCTGCCCCTGAGCAGCCCAGGCTGCCACCCCTGCCCTGAGCTGCCCGGCTGCCTTCCCTCCCCTGAGCAGCCCAGGCTGCCACCCCTGCCCTGAGCTGCCCAGGCTGCCTTCCCTCCCCTGAGCAGCCCAGGCTGCCTTCCCTCCCCTGAGCAGCCCAGGCTGCCACCCCTGCCCCTGAGCAGCCCAGGCTGCCTTCCCTGCCCCTGAGCAGCCCCGGCTGCCACCCCCTGCCCTGAGCTGCCCAGGCTGCCTTCCCTGCCCCTGAGCTGCCCAGGCTGCCTTCCCCTGCCCTGAGCTGCCCAGGCTGCCACCCCTGCCCTGAGCTGCCCGGCTGCCTTCCCTCCCTGAGCAGCCCAGGCTGCCTTCCCTGCCCTGAGCAGCCCAGGCTGCCACCCCTGCCCTGAGCTGCCCAGGCTGCCACCCCTGCCCTGAGCTGCCCAGGCTGCCACCCCTGCCCTGAGCTGCCCAGGGCTGCCACCCCTGCCCCTGAGCTGCCCAGGCTGCCACCCCTGCCCTGAGCTGCCCAGGCTGCCACCCCTGCCCTGAGCTGCCCAGGCTGCCTTCCCTGCCCTGAGCAGCCCAGGCTGCCTTCCCTGCCCTGAGCAGCCCAGGCTGCCTTCCCTGCCCCTGAGCTGCCCAGGCTGCCACCCCTGCCCTGAGCTGCCCAGGCTGCCACCCCTGCCCTGAGCTGCCCAGGCTGCCACCCCCTGCCCTGAGCTGCCCAGGCTGCCACCCCTGCCCCTGAGCTGCCCAGGCTGCCACCCCTGCCCTGAGCTGCCCAGGCTGCCACCCCCTGCCCTGAGCTGCCCAGGCTGCCTTCCCTGCCCCTGAGCTGCCCAGGCTGCCACCCTGCCCCTGAGCAGCCCAGGCTGCCACCCCCTGCCCTGAGCTGCCCAGGCTGCCTTCCCTGCCCTGAGCAGCCCAGGCTGCCTTCCCTGCCCCTGAGCTGCCCGGCTGCCTTCCCTGCCCCCTGAGCAGCCCAGGCTGCCTTCCCTGCCCTGAGCTGCCCAGGCTGCCTTCCCTGCCCTGGGCAGCCCAGGCTGCCTTCCCTGCCCTGAGCTGCCCAGGCTGCCTTCCCTGCCCTGAGCTGCCCAGGCTGCCTTCCCTGCCCTGAGCAGCCCAGGCTGCCTTCCCTGCCCTGAGCTGCCCAGGCTGCCTTCCCTGCCCTGAGCAGCCCAGGCTGCCTTCCCTGCCCCTGAGCTGCCCGGCTGCCTTCCCTGCCCTGAGCAGCCCAGGCTGCCTTCCCTGCCCCTGAGCTGCCCGGCTGCCTTCCCCTGCCCTGAGCAGCCCAGGCTGCCACCCCTGCCCTGAGCTGCCAGGCTGCCTTCCCTGCCCTGAGCAGCCCAGGCTGCCTTCCCTGCCCTGAGCTGCCCAGGGCTGCGTGTCTGGCTCCCCTGCAGCTCCCCGGCTGGGATGAGAGCCCAGGCTGCTCTCGGCAGTGCTTTCGGGCCTCTCCCGGCTCACTCCAGCTCTGCAGGGCTGAATGCAGAAGGGGAACAGCCCGGGACTGTTGTGCTGCCCAGCTGGAGGGCAGGGCTCGCTGCACACCGGTGCCACTGGGACAGAGGGATTTGTTAGCAACTGCTGGGCTCTGGAGGCTGCTGGGAGCAGGGGCTGGCTGCTGGGGAGAGCCCTGCAGGCTGGCACCCCCCGGCGCTGCTTGCCCTGGGGGCAGCACGTTCATGGCCGGCTGGTTGTGGCCATTCTGGGCACAGGGAGCTCAGGGGGCAGGAGGGCAGAGGAGGCAGGAGCAGGAGGGATCTCACCCGTTCCCTGCTGCTGCCCTGCCGTGATCCCTTTAGCTGCTGCTTTTACCCCCACAGCAGCTCCTTCACCCCACCACTGAGGGCACCAAAGGGGGTCAGACCTCAGGGCCCCCAACTCTGCCGGGTGATCTAAAAAAGCCCAAAGCAGGACACCCAGCCCGGCCTGGAGCCATCCCCGTGCCCGTGCTTCCCCTGGCTCCTGCCCTGGGCTCTGCAGGGCAGCAACTCACCTGAGCAGGTGTCAGCAGAGCCAGGCTGGAGCCTGGAGCCAGAGCCTGGGCTGGGGAAGCGCTGCTGGGGCTGGGGCAGGGCAGCTCCTGCTGGCCTGGGGCACGCAGGGAATTTTATTTTAGTTTAGTTTAGTTTAATTTATTTTAGTTTATTCTATGTTATTTTTATTTTCTTTTATTTTATTTTACTTTATGTTATTTTACTTTATTTTATTTTTTATTTTTTTTGCTTTATTTTACTTTATTTTACTTTTGTTATTTTTAGTTTTATTTTAGTTTTACTTTATTTTAGTTTCTTTTGATATTTTTTTATTTTTACTTTTATTTTTACTTTTATTTTTAATTTTATTTTATTTTTATTTTTTAAGAATTTTATTTTATGTTATTTTTATTTTATGTTATTTTATTCCCAGCAGGGAAGCACTGAAGGCTCACACCTGGCACAGCTGGCCAGAGCAGAGGAGCCTGTCCACAGCCCCCTGGCATCCCCCCAGGGCTCCTGCAGAGCCGGGCAGAGCAGGAGAACCCGGCAGTGCCCAGGAGGGACAGAGGCAGGGCAGGGACAAGGGGAGCCTCAGGGTCCTGTCGTGGGGGTCAGGGGAGCCAGGGGGTCTGAAATGTGCAGAGAAATCAGAGAGCAGGGATGGAATTAAAGCCTTGGGATGGATGGAAGGACATTAACCCACTCACACACGAACATTTGAGTAGAAGTCAGTCAGTAACTTTAGGGTGAGCTCTGGTGTCCCCAGTGAGTGGAAGGTTCCCAGTGCAGAGCAGCAGAGCAGCTGCAGGGAAGGTGACACACACTGAGAGCTGCAGTGGGGGCTCCAGCCCACAGCTGCACACAGGATGAGACCAGCAGAGCTGTGCTGAGAATGTTGCTGACACTGCTCAGAGAGAACAAGGCAGATTGTGTGTGCAGTTCTGTACTGGCCTGGTGTGCTCAGGAACCACAATTGTAACAGGGTAAGGAGTGCTGGGCCGAGTTTGGGTCTGAGCTTGTTGGGAAATCCTGTATAAGGGTTTGTGCTGGGAGAGTTGGTGCCTGTAGCCATTCAGATTTTGGCCATTGTTGCTTTTTAGCCATTCTGGCTTTTAGCCATTCCCTTATTGCTGCTGCTTTGCCATTGATTGTTTGCTTTGAGACTGATGTGCTGTGCAATAAATAACCTTTTTAGCTATCAGCTGCTTTGCTTATTCAAGATAACCCAACAGTAGGAGCCAAGAGCTCAGAGCAGGAGTCCAAGAGCTCTGGAGCTGGTGCTCGGAGCCCTGGGGGTCTGGGACCCCTCACCTGCCCAGCAGCTCCAGGTGCTCTGGGGGACTCCAGCAGGGATGGCTGCATGCCCAGCCCTGTGCTAGCAGGGAGATAAGAGGGTCCTGAGCCCTGAGCTGGCCTGTTAAGGACTGTCAGGCCTTTCCTGGAAGACCACACCTCACTGCAGAGTGACCACAGAGTGACCACAGAGTGACCCCCGAGTGACCCCGCGGCCAGCCCAGCCCCGGCGCCCCGCTGGTGCAGCCAATGGAGGCGCTGCTGGGGCTGGGCCAGGGCATAAAACCCGGCAGGGTCTGGGCCCGGCTCAGGCTGCGTGTCCGGCCGTGTCCTGCCGTGTCCCCCTGTCCCTCCTGCAGCCCACAGAGCCGCCATGGTGCACTGGACAGCCGAGGAGAAGCAGCTCATCACCGGCCTCTGGGCCAAGGTCAGCGTGGAGGAGTGCGGCGCCGAGGCGCTGGCCAGGTGAGTGAGCCCTGCCCAGGGGGGTGAGCTCTGGCCAGGTGGGTGAGCTCTGGCCAGGTGGGTGCAGCTCTGGCCAGGTGGGGTGCAGCTCTGGCCAGGTGGGTGCAGCTCTGCCCAGGTGTGTGAGCCCTGCCCAGGGTGGGTGAGCTCTGGCCAGGTGAGTGAGCTCTGCCCAGGTGGGTGCAGCTCTGCCCAGGTGGGTGCAGCTCTGCCCAGGTGGGTGAGCTCTGGCCAGGTGGGTGAGCCCTGCCCAGGTGAGTGAGCTCTGCCCAGGTGGGTGAGCCCTGCCCAGGTGGGTGAGCCCTGCCCAGGTGGGTGAGCCCTGCCCAGGTGTGTGCAGCTCTGCCCAGCTGGGTGCAGCTCTGGCCAGGTGAGTGAGCTCTGGCCAGGTGGGTGAGCCCTGCCCAGGTGGGTGAGCCCTGCCCAGGTGGGTGAGCCCTGCCCAGGTGTGTGCAGCTCAGGCACCTGCCCTGGCCTGCAGGAGGAATCCCCTCCAGCCCTGCAGCTTTACCTGCCCGTCCTCGTGTCTCCCCAGGCTGCTGATCGTCTACCCCTGGACCCAGCGGTTCTTTGACACCTTCGGGAACCTGTCCAGCCCCACGGCCATCCTGGGCAACCCCAAGGTGCGAGCTCATGGCAAGAAGGTGCTGACCTCCTTCGGGGAGGCCGTCAAGAACCTGGACAGCATCAAGGGCACCTTCGCCCAGCTGTCCGAGCTGCACTGTGAGAAGCTGCACGTGGACCCCGAGAACTTCAGGGTGAGTTTTGCTTGGAGCTTTCCCCTCTGATCCCCTCCCCAGGGCATCCCAGGGCCTGGGGCATCTCAAACAGGCACCAGGGCCCTGTGTGTTAGTGACCCAGGACGGGGCTGCTGCAGTGGGGGCTGTGCAGGGCAAGGCCGGGAACTCGATAATTCAGGGTGATCCTGGGCTCTGGGCTGGTGACAGACACAGGGAGATCCTCTGAGAGTCTGGGGGCTGGTGCAGGCCTGGCTGGAGAACAGGAGCAGGATGCTGACCTCTGCTTCAGGCTCTGCTTCAGGCTCTGCTTCAGGCTCTGCTTCAGGCTCTGCTTCAGCCTCTGCTCAGCCTCTGTTCAGCCTCTGCTTCAGCCTCTGCTCAGGCTCTGCTCAGGCTCTGCTCAGCCTCTGTTCAGCCTCTGTTCAGCCTCTGCTTCAGCCTCTGCTCAGGCTCTGCTCAGCCTCTGCTTCAGCCTCTGCTCAGGCTCTGCTCAGGCTCTGCTCAGCCTCTGCTCAGCCTCTGCTCAGCCTCTGCTTCAGCCTCTGCTCAGGCTCTGCTTCAGGCTCTGCTCAGCCTCTGCTTCAGCCTCTGCTCAGGCTCTGCTCAGGCTCTGCTCAGCCTCTGTTCAGCCTCTGCTCAGCCTCTGCTCAGCCTCTGCTCAGCCTCCTGCCCAGGCTCTGCTCAGCCTCTGCTTCAGCCTCTGCTTCAGCCTCTGCTCAGGCTCTGCTCAGCCTCTGCTTCAGGCTCCTGCTCAGCTCCCTCTGCTTCAGCCTCTGCTCAGGCTCTGCTCAGCCTCTGTTCAGCCTCTGTTCAGCCTCTGCTTCAGCCTCTGCTTCAGGCTCTGCTCAGCCTCTGCTTCAGCCTCTGCTTCAGCCTCTGCTCAGGCTCTGCTCAGCCTCTGCTTGTGCCTGCCTTCGGGGGTGCAGAGGGTGCACCTTGCACTGACCCCCGGCTGGAGTAGGAGTGGGGATCCACAGCAGAAAAAGGCAAGGCAGAAAAATGCCCAGGGGCTGGGAAATGTGGGAGGGAGCAGAGATGGAGCAGAGGAAGCAGAGATAGATGGAGCAGAGGAAGAAGAGACAGATGGGCAGGGGAAGCAGAGATGGGTCAGAGGGAGTAGAACAAGTAGAACTGGGGCAGAGGGAGCAGAACAAGCAGAGACAGAGGGAGCAGAGGAAGCAGAGATGAGCAAAACAAGCAGAGATGGGGCAGAACAGGCAGAGACAGATGGAGCAGCTGCACTCCCGTGCCCAGGCCAGCACGGGGCTCCTGTCCTGCAGCTGCCAGCCCCAGGCCCTGGTCCCTGTGCTGTGCCCAGGGGTGCCCTGCTGAGCTCATTTCCCTGCTGCCTTCCCCACAGCTCCTGGGGGACATCCTGGTGATCGTGCTGGCCGCCCACTTCGGCCCGGCCTTCACGCCCGCCTGCCAGGCCGCCTGGCAGAAGCTGGTGGGGCTGGTGGCCCACGCGCTGGCCCTCAAGTACCACTGAGGCCTCGCGGGCACCTGTGGCTGACAGGCAACAAAAACCAACAAAAACCAATAAAAACCACATTTCCTGCAGTTCTGTGTTCTGTGTCTCTGCCTGTGGGCCCTGGGCCTCTCCTCCTGGGGTATTTGTAGAGATTGAGTGTTTGCTGCTGATGTATTCAGCAAGGCCGGGCTGGGCAGGGCTGGGAGCGCCCGGGACAGTGGGAATGGTGGGATTTGAGGTCCCTTCCACCCCAAGCCCTCTGGGATTTTAAAAGAGCAGCAAAGACACCGCGGGAGCTGCTGGGCCCGGGCTCAGCCCTGTGGGAACGGGGCTGGCCTGGCTCCAGGCAGAGCTTGGCACGGGGGCTGATAAGGGCTCTGCAAAGCTTGGCAGAAGCCTGCTGCAATCCGGGGCCAGTGAGCCCTGCCCCAGGGAGCTGCCCCTGCCCCCAGGGAGCTGCTCCTGCCCCAGGGAGCTGCCCCTGCCCCAGGGAGCTGCCCCTGCCCCCAGGGAGCTGCCCCTGCCCCAGGGAGCTGCTCCTGCCCCCAGGGAGCTGCCCCTGCCCCAGGGAGCTGCTCCTGCCCCAGGGAGCTGCCCATGCCCCAGGGAGCTGCCCCTGCCCCAGGGAACTGCCCCTGCCCCCAGGGAGCTGCCCCAGGGAGCTGCCCCTGCCCCAGGGAGCTGCTCCTGCCCCCAGGGAGCTGCCCCTGCCCCCAGGAGCTGCCCATGCCCCCAGGGAGCTGCCCATGCCCCAGGGAGCTGCTCCTGCCCCAGGGAGCTGCCCTGCCCTCCCGGGGCTGGGCTGTGTCCCAAAGGGACAGCTCTGGGCCTGGAAGGGGAAGCTGTGGCCAGCACCTGGCTGGCACAGGGCTCCCCCCCAGGTGTGCCCATCCCAGCCCCAGCCGAGTCCTGGTGGTTCCTTCGACCCCAGGGTGCCAAGGGCAAGAGCAGGAGAGGCAGGTTTGTTCAGCAGAAAGCAGCAGTGCAGTTTATTGTGTGGGGCAATTCTGTTTTGTGATAGAAGAGAGAGAGAGGATGGGATGTTGCTACCAACAGACAGGAGCAGCCTCGTGCTCTGTCACTGCCCAGGTGTCCCTCAGCCCTGAGCTCACCTCTGAGCACATGCAGTGGTTTGAGCCCAGCTCTTTCCATGGGAGGCTGCAGGAGCTGTTCTCAGAGGTTTCATGGCTGTTTGTTCTCCCTTATCTCAGGGTTGCTCTGCCCAGCTCACAGCTCTGCTCGCCAGACGTCCAGGGCAGAATCTGCCTGGCAGAGGCAGGACTGATCTTTTATAGTCTAAATTACCTACTGGGGATTTACAATTATTTTCCAATACAATTCAGTCTTATAACATGGTCCAGCTTTGTTCACATCCAATCTGACAGTGCCAGCATGTCACCCAGCATGGATGGCACGGAGCAGAAGGAGGAAGAGGTATCCACACCCCAAATTCTCCATCTGGGCCACGTGTCCCTTATCACAAACATCCCCAAAAGTCTATTTATCTATGTTCTAACAACCTCATTTACACTTTACTGATTTTGGTGGCTTGTTTCCATTCCCTCTGTGCTGGACTGGCAGCACCAGGCACAGCCACAGACAGTCCATGGCAGCACCAGACTTTTCTTAGGTGAAAGAAGCGTTTTATTAAAACTTGATCTATATTTATAGGATGGTTTGCAAATCTCAAGCAGGACAGTAATTCACTGGACAATAGGAGAAAACATCCTTTGTGTCCTACATCACACACTGTCCCACAGTTAACACCAGGTGTTAATCATGTTTATTGATTTCTTTCTATTTTCAACAAAGCTATTACCTTGGGAAAAATTTAGGTCAGAGCTGGGAAAGTGTCCCAGCCTGAGAAAAACCCTCAGAACCTGAGAAAGAGCAAAAGAGTCAGAACCTGAGAAAAGGCCTGGCTGGAATTTGCCCAGGCCTTCAGCAGTGTCCACATGATCCCGGGATTCCAGGGGTTGGGAGATCTTCCACCTGCAGCCAGCTGGAAGGAGGCTGGAGGGAAGGGCCCTGAGCAGAGATCCACCTGAGAGCAGGGCTGGCTCCTGCCTGGGAACGAGCTCCAGGTGTGGTTATTTGTGGCAGTGAGCTCCAGGTGTGTTTAGTTCTGCAATGAGCTCCAGGTGTGTTTATTTCTGCATTGAGCTCCAGGTGTGTTTATTTCTTGCCATGAGCTCCAGGTGTGTTTATTGCAGGCAGTGAGCTCCAGGTGTGTTTAGTTCTGCAATGAGTTCCAGGTGTGTTTATTTCTGCAATGAGCTCCAGGTGTGTTTATTTCTGGCCATGAGCTCCATGTGTGTTTATGTCTGCAGTGAGCTCCAGGTGTGTTTATTTCTGCATTGAGCTCCAGGTGTGTTTATTTGTGGCCATGAGCTCCAGGTGTGTTTAGTTCTGCAATGAGCTCCAGGTGTGTTTCTTCCCATGAGCTCCAGGTGTGTTTGTTTCTGCAATGAGCTGCCAGGTGTGTTTATTTGTGGCCATGAGCTCCAGGTGTGTTTATTTCTGTAATGAGCGCCAGGTGTGTTTATTTCTGTAATGAGCTCCAGGTGTGTTTAATTCTGCAATGAGCTCCAGGTGTGGTTATTTGTGGCCATGAGCTCCAGGTGTGTTTATTTCTGGCCATGAGCTGCCAGGTGTGTTTATTTCAAGTTTAAACCTATGTTTAAACCCTCTCTCAGGGAGTTTAAACTCCATCCAGGAGTGTCCCAGGGCAGGCTGCAGCAGCCTGGGACAGTGGGAGGTTGCTGCAGTCAGCGAGTCAGGGTCACTCTGAATTCTTCAGCGAGAAACCAGAGTGCAGGGATCGAGTTAAAAGGTGTCCCTGCCATGGCAGGGGTGGCATGGGGGGGTTTAAGGTCCCTCCTAACCCCGAGCAGTCTGGGACCCCACGGTGACTCCCTGGGCAGGAGGGGCTGGTGTCCCGGCTGGTGACAGTGCTGGGGACAGTGCTGGTGTCCCTGCTGGTGTCCCTGCTGGGGTCCCTGCTGGGGACAGTGCTGGGGACAGTGCTGGGGACAATGCTGGTGTCGCTGCTGCTGTCCCTGCTGGTGTCCCTGCTGGGGACAGTGCTGGGGACAGTGCTGGTGTCCCTGCTGTTGTCCCTGCTGTTGTCCCTGCTGGGGTCCCTGCTGCTGTCCCTGCTGTTGTCCCTGCTGTTGTCCCTGCTGGGGTCCCTGCTGGGTCCCTGCTGGTGTCCCTGCCGGTGTCCCTGCTGGTGTCCCTGCTGGGGACAGTGCTGGTGTCCCTGCTGGGTCCCTGCTGGGGCACTGCCCGTGCCAGCCCGGGGTCCCGGCGGGCTGCAGCCGAGCTCAGCCCCCCGGGGCGCGCAGGGCCGGGGGTGCTGGGGCTGTCACAGCGGGGGACGGGGCCCCGTTATCTGCCCCCGCCCAGCCCGCTCCCTCCGGCCGAGATTAGCCCGGGGCTCTATAAACCCCGCGCGGCCCCGGCCCCGGCACCGCTCGGGGAGCCGCGACAGCCACCATGGTGCACTGGACAGCCGAGGAGAAGCAGCTCATCACCGGCCTCTGGGCCAAGGTCAGCGTGGCCGAGTGCGGCGCCGAGGCGCTGGCCAGGTGAGTGAACTCTGCCCAGGTGAGTGAACTCTGCCCAGGTGAGTGAGCCCTGCCCAGGTGAGTGAGCTCTGGCCAGGTGAGTGAGCTCTGGCCAGGTGGGTGAGCTCTGGCCAGGTGAGTGAGCTCTGGCCAGGTGAGTGAGCTCTGGCCAGGTGGGTGAGCTCTGGCCAGGTGGGAGAGCTCTGGCCAGGTAGGAGAGCTCTGGCCAGGTAGGAGAGCTCTGGCCAGGTGGGTGCAGCTCTGCCCAGGTGGGTGAGTGCTGGCCAGGTGAGTGAGCTCTGCCCAGATTGGTGACCTCTGGCCAGGTGAGTGAGCCCTGCCCAGGTGGGTGAGCTCTGCCCAGATCGGTGAGTTCTCGCCAGGTGGGTGAGTTCTGGCCAGGTGAGTGCAGCTCTGCCCAGGTGGGTGAGCTCTGCCCAGATTGGTGAGCCCTGCCCAGATCGGTGAGTTCTCGCCAGGTGGGTGAGTTCTGCCCAGATTGGTGAGCTCTGGCCAGGTGGGTGAGCTCTGGCCAGGTGGGTGCAGCTCTGGCCAGGTGAGTGAGCTCTGCCCAGGTGCTGCAGCCCTGGGAACCTGCTGGGCTGCCCTGCAGAGGCAAACCCCTCCAGCCATGCAGCCTCACTGTCTCCTTGTCTCTCTGTGTCTCCCCAGGCTGCTGATCGTCTACCCCTGGACCCAGAGGTTCTTCGCCTCCTTCGGGAACCTGTCCTGCCCCACGGCCATCCTGGGCAACCCCATGGTCCGAGCCCACGGCAAGAAGGTGCTGACCTCCTTCGGGGAGGCCGTCAAGAACCTGGACAGCATCAAGAAATCTTTTGCCCAGCTGAGCAAACTGCACTGCGACAAGCTGCACGTGGACCCCGAGAACTTCAGGGTGAGCCGTGCTGAGCCCCCAGCCCGGGCTGGGCAGGGGCTGGGCCCGAGCTGCTCCTGGGCTCAGAGGGGTCTGGCAGCCAGGGAGACCTCGAGAGACACCCTGGGGCTGCCTGAGGGCCTGGGGAGGGCAGGGGAAAGCAGAGTCCTGTCTGGGGGGAGCAGGGAGGAGTTCTGGGGCTGGGATCTGTGCGAGGCAGCAGCCAGGCAGGCCAGGGGAAAGGGAAACGCAGAGACAGATGTGTGCTGGCCAGGAGAGACAAGCTGGAGCTGCCACAAGGGAAGGAACTGAGACGGGGCTTGGAGGGAAGAGCTGAGCTCGGCTGGGAGGGAGGGTTAAACCAGAAGGGAAAACAGCACAGGCACTCTGGCAGGAGGGTTCTGAGCCCAGGGACGGCCAGGGAAGGGCCCAACCCAGCGGGAGCTGAGGAGGACCAGCTCAGCAGGCACAGGAAGGTGCTGGGGGCAGGACCCAGCACGCCCTGGGGTCCCAGGGCTGGCACAGGCCGTGCCCTGCTCCTTGCCTGGCTGTCACCTCCCTGGGGGAGCCGGAGGGGGGACGCGGGGAGGGCTGGGGGCAGCAGCAGCTGACGGATTCTCCCCTCCCCGCAGCTCCTGGGCGACATCCTCATCGTGGTGCTGGCCGCCCACTTCGGCAAGGACTTCACCCCCGCCTGCCAGGCCGCCTGGCAGAAGATGGTGCGGGTGGTGGCCCACGCCCTGGCCCACGAGTACCACTGAGCCCTGGAGACAGCCCGGGCTGCCCGGGGCTCTGCTGGGCCCCCAGACCCAATAAACCCCGGCTGTGCCAAATAAACCACAGCTGTGCCCAATAAACCCCAGCTGTGCCCAATAAACCCCAGCTGTGCCCAATAAACCACAGCTGTGCCCAATAAACCACAGCTGTGCCCAATAAACCCCGGCTGTGCCCAATAAACCACAGCTGTGCCCAATAAATCACAGCTGTGCCCAATAAACACCAGCTGTGCCCAATAAACCCCGGCTGTGCCCAATAAACAACAGCTGTGCCAAATAAACACCAGCTGTGCCCAATAAACCACAGCTGTGCCCAATAAACCCCGGCTGTGCCCAATAAACACCAGCTGCTCCAGCACCAGAGCGTCTGCCTCTCTGTGGGAATGGGCAGGGAGGGACGGCTGGGGAGCAAGTGCTCACAACGTGGGGTAATGTGGTAACAACATGGGATAAAAACATGGGTAACAACAAAGGATAACATGGGATAATGTGGGATAGCAACATGGGGTAACATGGCATAACAACATGGGATAACGTGGGATAGCATGGGATTACATGGGGTAACGTGGGATAACAATATGGGATAACATGGGATTACATGGGGTAACGTGGGATAACAATACGGGATACCAACATGGGATAGCATGGGATAATGACATGGGATAACAACATGGGGTAACATGGGATAAGAACATGGGGTAACGTGGGATAACAACGTGGGATAATGTGGGATAACAATGTGGGATAATGGGATAACAATGTGGGATAACATGGGATAACGACATGAGATAACAACATGGGATAATATGAGATAACATGGGACAATGTGGGATAACAACATGGGATAGCATGGGATAAAGACATGGGATAACATGGTATACCAACATGGGATACATGGGATAACAATGTGGGATAACATGGGGTAACACGGGATAACAGGAGATAACAACATGGAATAACATGGGATACCAGCATGGGATAGCATGGCATAACATGGGATAACAATGTGGGACAATGTGGGATAACATGGAATAACATGGGATAACATGGGATAATGTGAGATAACAACATGGGATAACATGGGATAGCACGGGATACCAACATGGGATAGCATGGAATAGCATGAGATAATGTGGGATAACATGGGATAGCAATGTGGGATAATGTGGGATAACATGGGATAATGTGGGATAACATGGGATAACAGGAGATAACAACATGGAATAACATGGGATAGCATGGGATAATGACATGGGATAACAACATGGGGTAACATGAGATACCATGGGATACCAACATGGGATAACACGGGGTAACAATATGGGATAACATGGGATAATGTGAGATAACAACATGGGGTAACATGGGATAACATGGGATAACATGGGCCACGGTCTCCTTCATGCAAGCGAAACTTGTCTAAGGTGGAGATCGCAGAGGAATGTTCAGGACAAAACCCGAATAAACACCACAAAACACAAACAGAAACACGCTGTCACTTTTTGGAGACACCAGGTGCATTGCTTGGTTTAATGTTTTAAGATTTCACAGAGTAGAGCTGCACAAAAACCTGCAGTGGGAGAGGTGGTGGAGATTGGGGCCACAGTTTGTAAATTCCTGCGGGTGGGGGGTTGCTGGCTTGGGGATTTTTAAAGTCTGTGTCATTCTCAGATTAGACAAGGCAGAATGCAGCAGACACAACCACCAGGGCTTGTTGGATGGGACTTGGAACAAACTGGGCTGTGGGAGGTGTCCCTGCCCGCAGGGGACGGGGCTGGGTGAGATTTCAGGTCCCCAGCAGCCTGGGGCTCTGTGATACCGAGAGGCACCGTGTGCTGATTGCAGAGGGCACAGAGTCGCCCCAGGCTGACCAGGTGCTCTGGCCAGGCCCCTGCTGCAGTGAGCAGCACAAACACTTCACTCCAAGTCACCCAGAGCCCAGCAGGGCATCCCTGAGCCCCAGCTCCATCCCTGCCCCTGCACCCTCCTTCAGCGGGCACTGGGGACCCGGCTGCCTCTCCCCCCCTCAGGATCATCCACCTGGGCCAGGCACTGCCTCAGGCTGCACATCTGTGCAGATGGTTTTTCTTCGTGGAAAGGGAGCTCAGGGGTTGGAACTGCCCAGGGGGGTTTGGGGTCCCCATCCCTGCAGGTGGCACCTGGAGGTGGCACTCAGAGCTCTGGGCTGGGGACAAGGTGGGGACAGGTCACAGCTGGTGCTGCAGGGGCTGGGAGGGATTTTCCAGCTCAGGGATTTGGAAATTCTGTGGGATCCCAGTAACCCCAGTAACCCCAGTAACCCTGTTGCCTTGAAAAGGATCACGGAGCAGCGAAAAAACAGCAACAAGACACTTGCTTGGTGCAGGAAAGAGCAAGAAAGAGCAATTTATTAAAAGAAGCCATTGCCCTAAATAAGGCAGTTAGTGCAAAACAAAATACAGACAGATCACTGGTCAGAGACAGAGACACCTCTTCTCCCTGGCTTTCCCAGGGACCCAGCAGGTGTTTATCTCTGTTATGATTCTTTCTCTTGTGTTTACAGTCAAGGAAAAGGCTCTAGCCTGGGAAAAATCCTGGCTGGAGCTGAGAAAGTTTCATTGCCTGAGAAAAATACTCAGAGCTTGAGAAAAGGCCTGGCAGATTTTGCCCAGGCCTTCAGCAGTGTCCACAAAACCCAGCTCTCCTCATGCCCTGCGAGCCCACCCTGCAGCGGGTGGTTTTCCCTGGGCTGTGACATCTCCTTGCCTGACCTTTGCCAAGGGGCTCCTCGAGGCAGGAGCTCCCTCGGGGCTGGGCCTGGCTGTGGTTTTAGCAGTGTCATCCTGAAGTCAGTGAAACTGCTGCAGGGCTGATGGGGGAGCAGAGGGAGAGCCCAAACCCCGGCAGGTCCTGCAAGGAGAGAAGGAGAAATTGGTGCAAACAGAGGGAGAGCCCAAACCTTGGCAGGTCCTGCAAGGAGAGGAAAGAAGGGGAAATTGGTGCAAACAGAGGGAGAGCCCAAACCTTGGCAGGTCCTGCAAGGAGAGGAAAGAAGGGGAAATTGGTGCAAACAGAGGGAGAGCCCAAACCCTGGCAGGTCCTGCAAGGAGAGAAGGAGAAATTGGTGCAAACAGAGGGAGAGCCCAAACCCTGGCAGGTCTTGCAAGGAGAGGAGAAGGAGAATTGGTGCAAAGAGAGGGAGAACCCAAACCCTGGCAGGTCCTGCAAGGAGAGGAGAAGGAGAAATGGTGCAAAGAGAGGGAGAACCCAAAACCCTGGTGGGTCGTGCAAGGAGAGGAAAGAAGGAGAAATTGGTGCAAACAAAGGGAGAACCCAAACCCTGGCAGGTCCTGCAAGGAGAATTGGTGCAAAGAGAGGGAGAACCCAAGGGCCCAAGGCTGCGTGTCCTGCCTCAGGGGTGACACCACCCAAGGGGCACCCGGCACCCCTTCCAGCTGCTGTGCTGGGGCTCTGCACAGAGATAATGTCACCCCAGAGCTGGGCTGGAAATCAGGGAGGGCGACGGGGGCGGCCAGGCCCAGAGCTGGGTCTGGGCACCTTGCCCTGGGCCCCACCCTGGGGCCGTGTGTCTGTCCCCACCCTGGGGCCGTGTGTGTGCCCTCCCTGGGCCGTGTCCCCTCCCTGGGCCGTGTCCCCCCCCAGGCCGTGTCCCCCCCGGCCCGGGGGCAGAGGAGGGGCCGGGCCCAGGGATAAAAGCGGGGCCGGCGGCGGCCCAGGCAGCGACCCTCGGGGAGCCAGAGCCCAGCGTTCCTGCGAGCCCACGCCAGCCTCCAGCCGACGCCATGGTGCAGTGGACAGCCGAGGGAGAAGCAGCTCATCACCGGCCTCTGGGGGCAAGGTCAACGTGGCCGAGTGCGGCGAGGCCCTGGCCAGGTGAGTGAGCCCCTGCCCTGCAGCGGGACAGGGACAGGGCAGGGACAGGGCACGGCAGCGTGGATGTGACCGTGTCCCGTGTCTCTCCCCAGGCTGCTGATCGTCTACCCCTGGACCCAGAGGTTCTTCTCCTCCTTCGGGAACCTGTCCAGCGCCACTGCCGTGCTGGGCAACCCCAAGGTGCAGGCCCACGGCAAGAAGGTGCTGACCTCCTTCGGGGAGGCCGTCAAGAACCTGGACAGCATCAAGGGCACCTTCGCCCAGCTGTCCGAGCTGCACTGCGACAAGCTGCACGTGGACCCCGAGAACTTCCCAGGGTGAGTTTTGCTTTGAGCTTTCCCTCTGATCCCCTCCCCAGAGCAGGGTCCCCCGGGCCTGAGCGGGATTGACCAGAGGGAGGAGAGGGGCTGGGGTGGCACCAGGGGGAGAGGCAGAGGGGCAGAGACGGGAGGGAGCCAGGGGGACAGGGCACCATGCAGGCTGGGGTGACAGGGGCTGTGTGCAGGGGACAGCGGGGACAGCAGGGACAGGAGGGACAGCAGGGACAGGAGGGACAGCGGGGACATTGGGGACAGCACGGACAGGAGGGACAGCAGAGACAACAGGGACAGCAGGGACAGGAGGGACAGCAGGGACAGGAGTGACAGCAGGGACATTGGGGACAGCGGGGACAGCAGGGACAGGAGGGACAGCAGGGGACAGCAGGGACATTGGGGACAGCAGGGGACAGCAGGGACAGGAGGACGTGGCTTCTCTGAGGGAATGGAGGGGGAGAACAGTGACAGCAGTGGTTGAGCAGGAAGAGGTTTGAGCCGAGGGGGAAGAGAGGCAGCAAAGTTTGGCACAGAGGAGAGCAGGGAGATGAGTGAGGAGCGCTGGAGGCCAAAAGTAAAAGAGGATTGCAGGGGATCTGGGAGTATCGCGGTGGGGAATTAACCCCAGAATCCGTCCCTGGGCTGGGGCAGCAGAAATCCCCCGTGTCAGCAGGAGCTCGTTGTTGGTGCCAGGGCGGATCTTGTGCTTGAGAGAAACTCCAAAACAAAGCCAGAAGGGACAAAGACAAATTTTCCCCAAAAAACGCTGGAGAATGTTTGGTTCCTGTTCCCGTGGGGCGGCAGATGCACCTCTAGAGCAAGAGCAGAGAGCGGGCTTAAGGGGCTGGGGAGGTTTCCAGGCGCAGGTTTCCTGCGTGGGACGGGCGGGCGCTGCTAACCCGGGGCTGCTCCTGTCCCCGCAGCTCCTGGGTGACATCCTGGTGGTGGTGCTGGCCGCCCACTTCGGCAAGGACTTCACCCCCGACTGCCAGGCGGCCTGGCAGAAGCTGGTGCGTGTGGTGGCCCACGCGCTGGCCCGCAAGTACCACTGAGCCGCGGAGCCGCGCCCGGCGCTTCCCGCAGCGAATAAAGCTCTTCTCTGAACTCCGCCGCCTCCGAGTGTCCCTGAGGGCGGGGGGCGGGCGGCGCCGGCCGGGCCTCAGCGCCCACCTGCCCGCGCCCGGGGGTCGGGGGCTCTGCCTCTGGAAATTGGGGTTGGGGGACAACGTGCTGCCACCCCCGGGGGTCGCGGCCTCCGGGGCTTGGCACGGAGAGAGCCGCTCGGAGTTTCACTCGTGAAACTCTCCTGCACGAGAGCGTTGGTGGTTTTCTGGGGAGGAGGATAAACAAATTGAAGGCTTTAATCTCCCCTGGCTCATCCCCTGGCATGAAACCTCCCCAAAAGTGGCTGAGTCACCCCCGGCCCAGCAGCCAGCTGGGTGGGGGCAGCTTTCAGATAAACATTTGCTATCAAGGCCTGTCCAGACTTTGTTTATCCACATCCCTGCCCGCCCACTCTGCAGTCTGGGGGCTGATTCTGCCAGGGGCAGCGAGGTAATCCCTGGATGTGAGTTTTTGGGTGGGTTTGGGTGTCTGCAGGGCAGGACCTCGCCGGGGCAGGGGCTGCTCTGGGGATGGGCAGAGCCCCTGAGCAGGGCAGGACCTGACAAAAGCCACGCCTGGCTGGAGGATGCTCAGCTCCCAGGGAAAGCCTGTTCTGCTGTCAAGGCACACACTGAGGAGGAGAGAAGACGATTCACAGGAAAAAAAACCTAAAAAAACAAATAAAACAAACACCCAAAAACCCAAAAACAACCAAAAACAACAACAACAACAAAACAAATAAAAAAAAAAAAAACCACCCACAAAACCCCCAAAAATCCCACAAAAGAATCCCAAAAAACCAAAGTGTTTTTCTCCCTGCATGGCAGGCACAGAGTCACCAAAACCCCAAATATTTCATGACTTTTCATAGGCTTCATGATAGATTTGAACAGTTTCCTATGAACATGGTTGTTCGTGGACTTCAGGCAGAAATGAGAGAACGGCTTGGATGAGGAGGTGACTGGGGGTGGGAAGGGCAACAGAGCTGGAGAGGGGCTGGGGACAGGGCAGGGAGGGACAGACACAGGAATGGAGGGACAGACACAGGAATGGAGGGACAGACACAGGGAATGGAGGGACAGACACAGGGATGGAGGGACAGACACAGGGATGGAGGGACAGATACAGGGATGGAGGGACAGACACAGGGAATGGAGGGACAGACACAGGGAATGGAGGGACAGACAGAGGGAATGGAGGGACAGACACAGGGATGGAGGGACAGACACAGGGAATGGAGGGACAGACACAGGGAATGGCTCCCAGTGCCCAGGGCAGGGCTGGGCGGGATTTTGGGCAGGAATTGCTCCAGGCAGGGTGGGCAGGGCTGGCACAGCTGTGGAATTGCTCCCTGGCAGTGCCCAGGCCAGGCTGGGCACTGGGGACAGCGGGAGGTGTCCCTGCCGTGCCCGGGGTGGCATTAAATGGGATT
>JAPFBE010000626.1:0-36866 GCA_034336665.1 Luscinia megarhynchos
CCGGTGATCCTGAAGCTCCTGTCCTCCCAAAAGCGTCCCCATGGGGATGCTTGGCCACGAGCAGCGCTGCCACCTCTGCCCAGTGTCCCGTGCCCTGGGGCACACACAGTGCACGCAGCCCGTGTGGCCTCTCACACACCTGCCCGGTGCCCCACAAGCTCCTGGGCGGGGTTGAGGTGGCGCTAGGAGCTCACAGGGAACACCTAAGAGTATCCTGCTTGGGGCAGGGACAGAGACACAGGGGACGTGTGCTTGGGGCTGGGGAATCACTGTCCTGGTGAGTGGAGTGCAGGAGGTCCCAGTGTGGGCGCACGAGGGAGTGCCCGTTCCTGCCCATTTCTGCCCACAGTTCACTTTTTTCTGGGGCTGGACAGACCCAGGGTGGCACAAGGAGGAGCAGGATGGGTGGCACCAGGGACAGACCAGTGGCCATTGAGGTGCTAGGGACATCAGGGCAGCATAGGAATTCTCATGAGTGGCACAGGGACAGACAGTGGCCATTGAGGTGGCAGGGACCGAGGGCAGAAGTGGCTACCAGGATGGCACAGGGACTGTCAGGATGGCACAGGGACTATCCGGGTGGCCCCAGGGACTGCTGGGGTGACCATTAGGAATTGCCATGAGGGGATCAGATGGGGTAGCACAGGGACTCTGAGGGTGGCCATTGAAGTACAGGAACCAAGAAGGGGTGAAAAGGGACTGTTGGGGTGCTGGGGATCAGATGGGATGGCTGCAGGTGCTGTTGGGGTGACCACTGGGATGCTTCTGGGGACTGTCCAGGATGCTAGGGACTATTGGGAGTGACAACTGGGGTGGCATAATAGGGACTGCTGGGGGTGACACAGGTACTGCTGGGAGGGTGACCATTGGGGTGCTTCTGTAATGACTGTCAGGGTGACCACTGGAGGTTAGCTGGAGGACTGTCCAGGATGGCACAAAGGGCTACTGGGAGGTGACACAGGGACTGCTGGAGTGGGACACCCACAAGGGCTGTTGGGTGACCCCTGGGCTGGCACAACCCGTCAGGAATAACACAAGGGACTCTCAGGATGACCCCTGGGGTGGCACAGCCTCGGGGATGCTTACAGGGACTCTGGGAGTGACCCCTGAGGTGGCACAACCAGTCAGGATGGCACAGGGACTCTCGGGGTGACCCCTGAGGTGGCAGCCAGTCAGGATAGCACAGGGACTCTCTAAAGGGAGAGCCCTGGGGTGGCACAGCCAGTCAGGATAGCACAAGGGACTCTCGGGGATGATGACCCCTGGAGACAGCAGCCTGTCGGGATAGCTGCAAGGGACTCTCGGGGTGACCCCTGAGGTGGCTTTAGCCAGATCCAGGATGGCACAGGGACTCGGGAGTGACCCCTGGGGTGGCACAGCCTCTGCGGGGATGGCACAGGGACTCGGGGGTGACCCCTGGGGTGGCAGCCCGTCGGAGATGCTTCTGGGGACTCACCGGGATGACCCTGGGAGTGCTTTGTAGCCTCTCGGGGTCTTCTAAGGACTCGGGGGTGATGACCCTGGGGTGGCACAGCCTGTGGGGATAGCACAGGGGACTCTCGGGGTGACCCCTGGCCTGGCACAGCCTCGGGGGATAGCACAAAGGGCTGTTGGGTGACCCTGGGCGAACCCTGTCATGTGCCTGTCCCAGCAGCTCGCCCTCTCTCCCCAGCTCCATGGACCCGTGCTTCGAGACGCCCAAGGCCCGTCCTTCCCATAGCCGGACCTGGAGCAGGAGCCGCTTCTTGAGGCATCCGCAAGAATGCCAGCTGCAGCACCTAGCGGCTTACTTAGCGGGGGCTGAGCTGCAAGAACAAAACTCTTGGCTTGTGTTCCAGCGGGCTCCCGCCCGCCAGCCGAGCGCCCGGCGCGCGTCGCCTGCTCACCGGCTGCTTCCAGCCAGCTCTACTAAGTGCGCCAGCGCGAGCAGCGCCAGGCTGGGGCGTGGCGCCCAGGCAACCATCCAACCCCGAGAGACACGCTGATCACCCAGCTGAGCTCCGGCGCTGCCACGCGCCCTCGCCAGAGGCGGCGGCCGACACCAAGCGTACCAGCACCTGAAGCTGGCTGGGCTGCCAGGCGAGGCCGCTTCGCTGCCGCTCAAGAGCTTCAGTGCTGGGCAGTGGGAAGCGAGGCAAGCAGAGCCTGTGGGAGCTGGCCACCCGAGCCTGAGGGCCGCTGGTGCAGGTCCAGCAAGTGCTGGTGATCAAGAAGTGTAAAAGGCCAGCCAGAGGCACAGCCTGGGCTACCACCTGCCGCGCCAGCTTCGGCCAGCGGCGCTTCTCTCGCGCCTGCAGCGCTCCCACGAACTGCAGCCTTGCGCCAAGGGGACGAGGGAGGAGGAGGAGCAGGAGGAGGAGGGCTACGCAGCGCTGCATCCACTTCCTGTAGCCTGCATCCTAAGCCTTCGCCAGCGGTGACAGCCTGGCCCAGGAGTTCTCCACTTCCCTGGCCTCCGACGCGCTGCTGGTGGGAGGCAGGAGCTTGGGGAACTTCGAGGGGCTGGGGTACCCTGAACCAGCAGCCATTGCAGGGAACCGGTCACTGGGGGGCTGGCTTTGTGTCAGAGATCCGTGGGAGGCGATTCACACTGCAGTGCAGCGGCTCCTGCCTGGGAGGAGGCAGCTCCAATGGGAGCTGGGGGCAGCCAGGTTGGGGTCACTTTCTGGGCTGGAAACTCTGAACCCCTTCCCAAGAGCAGCCTCTGAGCCTGTTCCCTAGAAGCACCTCCACAGCAGGAACATCTGGGGTTCATTTCCCTAAGTACCTACGCTTAGGAATACGGGTTGTTTCCCTAAACCCCTCCCACAGCAGGAATATCTGGGGCTCATTCCCTAAAACCACAGCAGGAACATCTGGGGTTCATTCCCCTAAACCCACAGCAGGAATATCTGGGTTCACTCTCCTAAACCCCTCCAGAGCAGGAGGAATATCCCCAAGGTTTCACTCCCTATAAACCCACAGCAGAGATAATATCTGGGGTTCATTCCCTAAACCTACAGCAGGAATATCTGGGGTTCATTCCCTAAATCCCTCCCACAGCCCAGGAATGTTTGGGGTTGCGCTCCTATTCACAGCAGGAATATCTGGGGGTTTGTTCCCTAAACCCCACCTTGGAATATCTGGGAGTTTGATTCCCTCTGGCCCCCCTCCCACAGCGCGGCATCATTAAGGGGGCTCACCTGCACTGAGCTGCACCTCCAGTAACCCCACACACAGTGCAAGGTGAAAACCCTTTGGAGGTGGGATAAACCCCTCCCTCCCAAGGGAAGCGTCCACTGGGAGGTGGGGTTCCCCTGGGGTGTGCTGGGGTCCCTGTGTCGCTAATGGTGGGATGTCCTTAGGGACAGACCTTGTGTCCCCAGGTCCTGAAGGGGCGGTGGTCCCACAGCTGCTTTCTTGGCGGCCCCCAGCCCGGCGCGTGTCCACTCAGGGGACAGCTGCCAGAGACCAGAGGAGGAGGAAGGACCTGGCAGTGAGGAGGTGTCCTGGGGAGGCGGGGGCAGGCTCCCCAGGGGCAGCTCACGGGGGCACATTCAACTTGTGGAACCTCCAGAGCAGCTCCATGGGGTCAAATCCAGCTGTGGAAGCTCAGAGCCCAGCTCAGATGTTGGGCTCTGGGATTTTATGCTCCATGGGATTAGATCAACTGCTGGAACCTCTGGAGCAGTTCCATGGGGTCAGATCCCAGCTGTGGAACCTCAAGGCAGCCCAAGGTGTTGAGGTTTGGAGTGGATGGGAGCTGGAATCCCCAAGGGGCAGCTGCATGGGCACAGGGGATCCCAGCTAATGGACCTCGGGGAGCAGCTGCAGGTCGATAGAACTCCCCTACCCAGCATGGGGGTCGCTGGGGGTGTTCAGGGAGTGAAAGGCAGGGCAGGGCGGTGCCAGGTGCCCCAGAGTGTGGGTGAAATCCCTCCTTTGTCCCTCCCCAGACCCGCAGGGGCCCCGGGCCCCTCGCTCAGACCGGCTCAGCCCGGCCCCAGAGGAGTGGCCTGAGGAAGCCAGTCACCTCTCCTCACCCTCCTGCCTCCTCCTGCGCTGAAGGGGCTTACGGTGAGCCCCCTCCCCATGTCCCTTCCCTGTAGGCTGTCACCCAGATGTCCCTGTCCCTTGCAGAGAGTATGCTGGGAGCTCGGGGGTGATGTCTGGGACAGGTGACGTCCCCTGTACCCTCCCCTGTCCCTGCAGGCTGTCAGGTGGCCGGGGGCTGCAGTGCCGCAGAGCCTCGTGTGATGTTTGGGGACACGGGTGACATTCCCTGTACCCTCCTGTCCCTGCAGGCTGTCCCACAGGTGTCCAGGAGGGGGCTGGGCAGTGTCACAGAGCTCTGGGGGTTGATGTTTTGGGACAGGTGACATTCCCCTGGCTTGCTGTCCCTACGCAGGCTGTCCCCCAGGTGGCCCAAAGGGGGCTGGGCAGGCAGTGTCACAGAGCTCTGCTGCTTGAGGTTGGGGACAGGTGACATTCCCATGTCCCTCCCTGTCCCTGCAAGGAAGGCTGTCCCCAGGTGTCCAGGGCTGTGCAGTGTCACAGAGGCTCTGAGGTGAGGCTGGAGACAGGTGGACATTCCCATGTCCCTCCCTGTCCCACGCAGGCTGGCCAACTCCCAGGCTCTGGATGGAGTCCGGGTGTCGGCTTGTCCTTCCCGGGAGTGGCTGGGCAGTGTCATGCAGAGCTCTGCTGAGGATTTGGAGCAGTGATATCATGTCCCTCCCCTGGTCCCTGCTGGGCTGTCCAGGCTCCTACTGGATGGAGTCCCAGGTAGCAGCTGTGTCACCTTCCAGGGAGTGGCTGGGCAGTGTCGCAGAGGCGCCTCCACCAGACCATGCACTCACCAGCTCTAGAGGGTGTGGTCCGGGCTTGCAGCAGTTTGCATTCTGCCCTAGCAGCTTTTACTGGCGTCTTAAGCTCTCGGAGGCGAGTTCTCCTGTCCCTCTGTCCTGCCTCAGGAGTGAGACTCCCACCTGCAGCCGGTCCCGAGTGCAGAGGGAGGCCACAGAGCTGCTCCATAGCTGGAGAAACTCTGGAGCCCGGGCTGGGAAATGTGTTCACCTGGATCCAGAGAGCGCCCAGCACATTCCTGAGCCTGAAGCCCCAGGAGAGCTTTCTGGGAGAGAGGCTGGGGACAAGCGATGGAGGGGCAGGACACAGGGAGTGGCTTCCCAGTGGGAAAGGGAGATTTAAATGGGATCTGCAGGATGGGAATCAGAGGGTGGGAGGGCTGGGATGTGATCCCAGAGGAGCTGTGGCTGTCCTGGATCCCTGGAAGTCGTCCCAGGCCAGGCTGGAGCACCTGGGACAGGAGGTGGGATTTGGAGGCCATCCCAACCCAAACCATGCCAGCATTCCACATGCTTCCCAGGCTCTGCTCTTTGGGGACATTTTGGGAACATTTTGGTGCCATTTGGGAAGCCAATTTGGAGCCATTTGGTAACACACTCTGTCCCTTTTTGCAGGAATGCACTTTTGGTGCTTTCAATTCAAGAAAGCACTGTGTCCTTTTGGGGATGGCTATTTGGTATCCTTGGGGATACTTTTGGTGCAGTTTTGGGAAGATTTTGGTGCCATTTTTTGGAAACACCATGTCCCCTTTTGGGAACACTCTTGGTGCCATTTTGGGGAACACTTTTGGTGCCATTCAGGGAACCCTGTGTCCTTTTGGGGATAATTTGCTGTCTTTGGGGATACTTTTTGGTGCTGTTTTGGGAAGACTTTTTTGGTTCCATTTAGGAACACTGTGTCCCTTTGGGGTACACTTTGGGGAACCCATTTTGGCAGTTACTTTTGCTGCCATTTGTTAACACTTTGGTGCCATTTTGGGAACACTTGATTGCCATTTTTGGGAACACCTTTTGCTGCCATTTGTTAACACTTTTGGTGCCATTTTGGGAACACTGTGTCCATTCTGCCCTTTGCTGTGAGAGCTACGTGCCTTTGGTGAACACACACTTTGGAGCCATTTGCAGGAACACTTTGGGTTCCATTTTGGGAAAAACTGTGTCCATTTTGAACACTTTTGGAGCCATTTTGGGAACACTTTGGGTTCCATTTGGGGAGACTACTCTGTCCATTTTGGGAACACTTTTGCTGCCATTTGTTAACACTTTTGGTGCCATTTTTGGGAACACTTTTGGTGCCATTTGGGAACACCATGCCTCTCTTTAGGGAACACTGGAGCCATTTTGGGAACACTTTGAATTCCATTTTGGGAAAACTGTAGTCCCATTTTTGGGAACACTTCTGGTGCCATTTTGGGAACACTGTGTCTGTTTTGGGAACACCCCATCCTCACCATCCATGCCTCTCACTAATGTCATCACCATCCCCTCCCAGTGACTAGCCAGGATCCTCCAAATCCCAGCTACTTTCCCTGGCAGTTCAACCACTGCTGCAGTCCCACGAGCCACAGGGACACTTTGGGGTGAGACTGTGGGATCAGCCCCTTCCCCTGACTCCCTGTGCCCTCCAGGCCACCTAGAGCCGCTTGAGAGCCTCCATTACATCCCCCAGTCCTTCTCGAGGCTCCTGCAGCAGCGCGGATCTCCAAGCGGCATGTAAGAAGAGAGGCTGCCCAACTCACCACGGGTGAGGGAAGGGGAAACAGGGGAAAACTCCAGGGAAACCCCAGGGAAAGACAGGGAAACGCTTGGGAAAAAACAGGGGAGGTCCCGGGAAACTGGGAAAAACCTCAGGAAACAGGGAAATGCTCCTGGGAAACAGGGAGAAATGCCAGGAAACGGGGAAAACCTCAGGAAAACTCCCAGGAAAACAGGGGAAAACCTCAGGGAAATACCTCAGGAAGAACTCCGGGGAAACAGGGGACGCTGGAAAAACAGGGAGAAACCCGCGGAGGCGCTGGGAAAACCCCTCAGGAAAGAGCAGGGAATGATTCCCTGGACACAGGGAGAGAAATCACCAGGGAGACAGGAAATACCCTGGAAAACCCCAGGGAAACACGAGACAGCTTGGGAAAAACAGGAGAGAGAGGAGAGCACTGGGAAATAAGGAAAAACCTCCAGAAAGCAGGAAATACCCTTGGGAAAAACAGGGAGAAATGCCAGGAAACAGAAAAACCTCAGGGAAAAACTCCAGGAAAACAGGGGAAACCTCAGGGGAAGCAAGGGGAAAGCACCTTGGGAAAAACACAGGGAGAAACTAGGGAAACAGGGAAATGCAGGAAAAAGAAAGGGAAAAACGCTGGGAAAAGCGGGAGAAAACCCTGGGAAACAGGGAGGAAGCGAAAGCAGGGAGAAACCCTCCAGGAAAAACTTCCAGGAAAACAAGGAGAACCTCGAAACAGAAATACTCCTGGGAGAGAAACAGGAAAAAACCCCAGGAAAACGAGAAAAGAGCAGCTGCTGGAAAAACAGGGGAGAAACCCGGAAACAGAGGGAAAAACTCAGAAAAACCCCAGGAAAACAGGGAAAAAACGCTGGAAAAACA
Organism: Luscinia megarhynchos; assembly: GCA_034336665.1. NCBI lineage: Eukaryota > Metazoa > Chordata > Aves > Passeriformes > Muscicapidae > Luscinia > Luscinia megarhynchos. The sequence continues at coordinate 7,447 of JAPFBE010000626.1, forward strand.
GGGAGAAATGCCAGGGAAACAGGGAAAAACTTCAGTAAAAAGCTCTCAGGAAAACAGGGGAAAAACCTCAGGGAAACAGGGGAAATACCTCTGGGAAAGCGAAAACCTGCCTCAGGGAAAACAGGGAAATATCCCAGGAAAAACTCCAGAAAAACAGGGAAAATGCCAGGAAAAACACTGAAAAATCCTGGGAGAACAGAAAAGAAACCCTGAGAAATGAAAAAATCCCAGGAGGACGGGAAAAACCCCAAGAAACCCGCAGGGAAAGCAGGGGAAAACTCCAGGAAAACAGGGGAAAAAGAGGAAAAATCTGGGAAGAGCAGGGAGAAAAACGCCAGGAAACACCACAGGAAAAACCGGAAAAACGACCCTGGAAAAGAGGGAAAAGCCACGGGAGGAAAAACAGGGAAAACCTCAGGAAAAGCAGGGAAAATGTCCCAGGGAAACACAGGAGAAACTAGAGAGAAACAGGGGAAAAATCCCAGGAAAAACAGGAGAAAACCCTCATGAAAAGTGGAAGAAAAACTCCCAGGAAAAGACCCCACAGGGGCTTGCACTGCCCAGAGGGTACCTGGGTTTTTCTTGGCTGCTCTGCCCAGAAAGTGAGAGAAATGATGAGGGATAATAAAGGGTGGGGAAAGGAGAGTGCAGGAAAAAATAGAGACAATAACAAGGTGGAAAAATAAAAGAGGGGAAAGAGGCAAAAAAGGGAGGAAAAGAGGTAAAAATGGAGGAAGATACAAAAAGAGAGGAGGGAAAAGAGGCAAAAAGGGAAAAGGAGAGGGAAAAATAAGAGGGGAAAAGTAGGTAAAAATGGGGAGAAAGAGAGACAAAATGGGAGGGAAAAGAGAGCCAAGGAGGAGGAAAAGAAAGGGAAAAAGGAAAGGAGAGGGCTTCTTTAAAAGAAACAAAAAATGAAGAGGGGCTGATAAAGGAGGGAAAGGAGCCTGGCACAGGGGCTCGCTCGAGCCGCCCCGACTCTCAGAGCCTTCGTCTTGCCGAGGGACGCTACGTCTGCCTGGGCACCTTCTCCAAGTACACGTGGCACATCATCACCAGCGTCCTGCAGGTGAAAGCAGATCTTCGGACACGCCTCGAGGTGAAAGTGCGGGACACCAGGCATGAGGACACGGGCCCCTCCGCGCGCGCTGGGCCGCAAGGCCTGAGCTCCCGCGCAGGTGCAGCTGGAGATCACCCAGAGCTTCCAGGGTAGAGCTGCGGCATGGCTCCTACGAGCCCTCCCAGCCCCGCAAGGTGGGAGGTGGGAGAGAGCCTGGCCCGAGAGCCACGAGAAACAGCGCGCTGCAGAAGCCCCTGGAGCACGCAGACCTTCCTCAAAGTCGGTGAGGCACGGGGGAGCCCAAAATCCCAGAGGGGAGGGGCGTGAGGGACCCGTAACAGGCGTGAAAGGGGCAGGGTGTGGATCCCTAATACAGCCCCAGAGTAAGGAGGTGCAAGGAGTGAGACAAGAAACACCCACACTGGGAAGGCGGGCACAGCACTTGACCCGAAACAGCCGCAAATAAAAGTGGCAGGGTGGGACTCTAAGCAGCTGTAGAAAGGGGCAGAGTGGGACCCCCAAAACACCCCTTTGGAAGGGTGGCAGGAGGTGGGACTCAAACAGCTCAGAAAGGGCAGGCAGGTAGAGACCCCCAAAAGCGCCTCCTCTGGGACAGAGGTAGAATGGGACCCCAAAACAGCCTGCGGAGGGGCACACAGCATGACTCAAAACAGCCTCAAGGAGAGGCAGGATGGGACCCCAAAACAGCCCCCAAAGAGGGGCAGGTGAGACCCCCAAAAGAGCCCCTGCGCCCTGGAGCTGCAGACCTTCCTCCGAGTCGGTGGGGCACCGGGGAGCCCCGAGTCCCAGCTGGGGGGGAGCATGAGGGACCCCAAACAGCCCCAGGAAGGGCAGGGTGAGAACTCAAAACAGCCACGGAGGGGCACAGTGTGAGCCAGAACAGCAAGAGGGGCTGGGGGAACCCCAAATAGCCTCAAGGAGGGGCACGGTGGGATCCCAAAACAGCACCCAAAAAGGGAGGTGGGATCTCAAAACAACCCTAAGGAGAGGCAGGGTGGGACCCCGTACCCCTAGAGGGGGAACCGGGTGGACCTCAAAACAGCCCCCAGGAGGGGCACAAGCGTGATTCCCCAAACAACCCCAGGGTGGGGGTTCTGCAGGGTGGGGGTGCAGGAGGAAAGTGGGGTCCCTAGAGGGGTTCCCACAGAGTTGGGGGTGCAGGGGGTCCCTAGGGTGGGGTCCCGCAGAGTTGGGGTGCAGGAGGGCAGCGGGGCTCCCTAGGGTGGGGTCCCACAGAGTTGGGGTGCAGGAGGGCAGCAGGGCTCCCAGGCGGGCTCTCAGCCACGCCCCCCGTGCAGGACACACGTCCCCCACGCAGAAGGAGCCCACGCCCTTCACCATCGAGTGGATCCGACATCCTGCCCCCGCTCCCGCCTGGGCAGAGCTGCGCCTCAAGTTCCAGTACGTGGGCACCACGGGGGCCCCTGGCAGCCCCTCGCGCGATGGCACGGCGTGCGCCAGCCCCGCTGCCCCCTGCCCCCCTGGGCGCTATCGCTTTCCCCTGAGCCCCCCAGACAGGGACGGGGGCTCGGGGCGGCACTGGGGAGAGCCCCAGAATAAAACCGCACCCCAACAGTGTGTGAGTGTGTGGGGGGATTCTGGGAGACCCCCAGAGTGGGGGAGAAAAGGGGGACTCTGAGAGATCCCAAAATGGGGGGAAAGGGAGAGAAAGCCTGGGAGACCCCCAGAATGGGATGGGGAAAAGGGAGAAAACCTGGGAAACATTCCCCAAAAAGGGGGGGCACCTGAGAGACCCCCAGAGTGGGAGGGAAACTGGGAGACCCCGAGGAATTGGGTGGGGGAAAAGGGAAGAGACCCCGAAATGAGGCGCGGGTAGAAGGTGGGGGCATCCTGGAGACCCCCAAAAATGGAGGAGGGCACTCGAGAGACCCCTCAGAATGGAGAAAGAGGGGACACCGGTTACCCCAAAAGGGGGGCACCCGGGAGACCCTCCCAAAATGGGGGGTACATACGGGGGTCTGGGGGATGCCCAGCACAGTCCTCAGTCCCTCGCCTATATTCCCCAGTGCCCCCCAGTATCCCCAGTATCCTTCCAGTACCCCCAGTATGCCCCCTCAATATGCCCCCCCCCCAGTATCCCCAGTAGTATCCCCAGTATCCCTACCAGTACTCCCCAGTATCCCCATCAGTACTCCCAGTATCCACCCCCAGTATCCCCAGTACTCCCAGTATCCCCATCAGTACTCCCAGTATCCACCCCCAGTATCCCCAGTACTCCCAGTACTCCCAGTATCAGTATCCCCAGTACTCCCAGTATCCCCAGTGTCCCGTGCCCCGCTGGCCTCCGCGCCGCCGCCGGCCCCCTGAGCCAAGATGGCGGCGGCCGCGCGCTGCGGGTGAGGGGAGAGCGGGGACAGGGAAACACACCGAAAATGGGGAAACACCGAAAATGGGGGGAAACACCGAAAATGGGGGAAACACAGGATAGGGACAAGCACCGGGATAGCGGGGACGGGGGAGACATGGGGACAGGGGACAGCAGCTGCAGGCCCGGCAGCGGCACGGGGCCCCTGAGGGGAGAATGGGGACACCGGGAGTGAGGGGTCACCGGAATGGGGACACCGGAATGGGGACACGGGGAATGGGGATGCTGGGGATGGGGGACACTGAGAGTGAGGGACATGGGGGAATGGGGACACGGGGAATGGGGACCCTGAGGTGAGGGGAGCCCGGGAATGGAGACACGGGGAATGGAGACACCGGGAGTGGACACACCTGGGAATGGGGACACGAATGGGGGACACTGAGAGTGAGGGGACCCCGGGAATGGGGACACGGGGAATGGGGACACCGGGAATGGGGATGCTGGGGATGGGGACACTGAGAGTGAGGGGCAATGCGGACAGTGGGGGACATCACTGAGAGTGGGGATACTGGGGAATGGGGACACGAGGTGGGGACACTGGGGATGGGAGTGACAAGGGTCGTCGGGTTTTGGGGGACACTGAGGATGCACACTGGGGATGGGGGCACTGGATCAGAGGGCCAGGAGGGCTGTGGTGACTCTGGGGACAAGGCCACCAGCTCTGGGGCCACACCACAGCACTGTCTCCCCACTCTGGGGACACCGGGGACTGCTCCGTGGGGGCTCCTGCCACTCTGGCTGTTGCTGGGGGACAGGGATGTCCCCTGCCAGGCTGTCCCCAGCCCTGTGCTCTGCAGGTCCTTCCCGAGCCCTGCATGTCCCCAGCGCCACCCGGCAGTCACTACCCCCTGCCTCAAGCAGGAGTCTGGGGGTGGCCCTGTGTCCCCATGTCCCCCTGACCCCAGTGTCCACCCCTGACTGGCTGTCCCCTGCGTCCCCTGACTGTCGTCCCCACCCTCAGTGTCCCTGTCCCCTGCCCTGTCCCCTGGTGTTCCTTGACCCTCAAGTGGGTGTCTCTGTGTCCCCCTGACCCCGCGGGAGGTCCCCTGTCCTGACCCCAGTGGGCTCCCCTGACACGGCTGTCCCGTGTCCCCTGTCCCCGTGTCCCCCTGACCCTCGCGAGGCTGTCCCCATGTCCCCTAGTCCCCATGTCCCCTGACCCTCAGGGTGTCCCCTGCGGTCTGACTCTGCAGGGTGTGTGTCCCCCTGACCCCTCAGGGTGTCCCCTGACCCCACGGGTGTCCCCTGTCCCCGTGTCCCCTGACCTCAGGGTGTCCCCTGACCCTCGGGGTGTCCCTGTGCCCCCTGACGCTCAGGGTGTCCCCTGACCCCTCAGGGTGTCCCCTGACCCTGGGGTGTCCCCTGTCCCCGTCTCCCCACAGACGCGGGCTGGAGGGGTGCTGTGGGCAAGGGGGACAAGATGGTGACGTGAGCAAGCAGTGACGCCTCAGCACTCACATCCGGGCACCGCGAAAGGGCTGGCTGCCCTGCACACCCGGTGGGTGCCCACGGAACTGCACGGGGTGGGGACAACGGGCATGAGGGGAGGTGGGGGACAGGGATGGGGAAGGAGGGGGACAGCGAGGATGGGGACAATGGGGGACATGAGGGCACCGTGGTAGTCACAGGGTGTTGTGGGGACAGTGAAGATGGGGACAATGGGGACATGAGGGCACCGTGGTCACAGGGGTGTTGTGGGGACAGGGCTGGGGACACGGGACATGAGGGGGATTGTGGTCAGCAGGATGTTGTGGGGACAGGGCATGTGGAGGGCACAGAGACGGGGCTGGGACAGGAGGGACTGTGGGGATGGCCTGTGAGGACACATGGGCATTGTGGGGACAGGGCACTGTGGGACAGGTGGACATCATGGGGGACACTGGGACATTCTGGGGATAGGACACTGGGACGTGGGCATGGTGGCACAGTGACACGTGGGGACAGAACACACAGCTCTCTGGTGCCACGACCACACCTGGGCTAGGCATCCAGTGCCACCACCCCTGTCCCCCTCAGGGAACCTGTGTGGCGAGGCAGGCAGTGACCAGCAGGCTGTCACCTGTGCCACCAGTGTCACCCTGTGTCCCCTCAGGGAACCTGTGTGGGGAGGCTGGCAGTGCCTTGGCGGGAGGGTGACCTGTGTCACCTGTGCCATGTGTGTGTGTGCCCCCCAGGAACTCCAGTGTGGCGCTGGCAGTGCCAGTGGCAGTGAGTGACCTGTGCCACCCTGTGTCACTCCCTGTGTCCCCAGGGAACCTTGTGGTGGGCGAGGCTGGCAGTGCCAGCGGGCAGTGAGTGACCCTGTGCCACCTGTGTCACCCCTGTGTCCCCCAGGGAACCCAGGGTGGGCGAGCTGGCAGTGCCAGCCGGCAGTGAGTGACCTGTGTCACTCCCCGTGTCCCCCCAGGGAACCTGTGTGGCGAGGCTGGCAGTGCCCAGCGGGCAGTGGAGGACCTGTCGCCACCCTGTGCCCCCAGGGAACTCCATGTGGGCGAGGCTGGGCAGTGCCAGCGGGCAGTGAGTGACCTGTGTCACTCCTGTGGCCCCCCAGGGAACCTGTGGTGAGGCTGGCAGTGCCAGCGGGCAGTGAGTGACCTGTGTCACCTGTGCCATGTGTGCCCCCAGGGAACCTGTGTGGCGAGGCTGGCAGTGCCCAGCGCATGTGGGAGGACGCGTTCCTTAGCGCCGGTTCCTGTTCCTCGGGACCTTCCCGGGGCTGCTGGCGTGGACGAGGTGGTGCTGAAGCGCCGCGGGAACCTGCTGGTGATCTGTGCCCTGCTGGGCCCGGGCGCTGCCGCCTCTACAAGCTCTACTTCCTGCTGGGCTACGCCGAGACCCTGCTGGGCCACTTCTACAAGTGCCCCGCTGCTCTGGAGCTGCAGACCTGCCCGCCGCTGCCCTGCCAAGTACTCCCTCTAGGGCCGGGCAAAACCCATGTGAACTTCTCATGGAAATGCCCTATAAACGCTCATGCTATGGAATGCTCTGGGATGTCCCCTCTGTGCCCTACAAGTACCTGTAGGGCTGGAGCAAACCCGTGAACTGCTTACTGGGAATGTCTCATAAACACGCTCTAAAAGAATGTTCTGGGACGCCCTCACTGTACCCTACAAGTATCTCTAGGGCAGGGAGCAAACCCATGAACTTCTCACAGGGAATGCCCTATAAACATCCCTCATGGAATGCTCTTGGGATGGCTCCCCCTTGCCCTACAAGTGCCTGTAGGGCTGGGAATGAACCTATAAACCTTCCACAGGGCATGTCCTATAAACATCCCTAAAAAGAATGCTCTGGGATGTCCTCACTAAAGTGCTCCCTACAAGTGCCTTGTAGGCCCAGGAATAAAGATCCCAAAAAGCTTTTTCGATGTCCTGTGTGCCCCAAGGCACCTCTAGTGCTGGGAGTAAACTTATAAATTTCTTACAGGGAATGCCCTATAAACGTTCTCATGAAATGTTCTGGGATGTTCCCACCAGCCCTCATACAAGCACTTGTAGGGGCTGGGAATCAATCTATAAACTTCTTACTGCATGCCCTATAAACACCCCCAAAGAAATATTCTGATGTCCATAATGTGCCCTACAAGTGCCCTATAGGGCTGGGAATAAACTCATAAATGTTCCACAGGGAATGCCCTATAAACACCCCTAAAGGAATATTCTGGGATGTCCCCCCTGTGCCCTACAAGTGCCTGTAGGGTTATGAACAAACCTATAAACCTCTCACAGGGAATATCTCATAAACATCCCTAAAGGAATGCTCTGGGATGTCCCCCCTGTGCCCTACAAGTGCCTGTAGGGCTGGGAATAAACCTATAAAGTTCTTACTGGGAATGTCCTATAAACATCCTGATGGAATGCTCTGGGAAGTCCCCACTGTGCTCTGTAAGTGTCTGTAGGGCTGGCAATGAGCCTGTCCCAGGGAATGCCCTATAAAAGACCCGAAAGGATGCTCTGGGGTGTCCCTACTGCTCTGCAAGTGCCTGCAGGGCTGGCAATGAGCCTACAGCCATCCCACAGGGAAGGTCCTGGGAGCTGACCGGCCTTGGCAGTGACCCTGTACCCTGCACGCCCTTGTCCCCACCGTGTCCTGTGTCCCCTGCACTCTCGTGCCCCACATCCTGTCCCCATGTCCCCGGTGACATTTGGGAGCCGAGGCAGCAGCTCCCTCTTCCCTCCCATCCCAGTCCAACCAGTCCAGGCTGTGACAAAACCAGTTTAAATAGAAAGGGGGGGAGGGGCACAGGGGGAGTGGGGGGCAGGGGGCTCAGCCTTCCTCGGCTTCTGTCCTTGTCCTTGGCCTTGGCCTTGTCCTTGTCCTTGTCCTTGTCCTTGTCCTTGCCCTCGTGTCCGTGTCCTTGAAGCCGGGGTTGCCAAGGCCCAGCCCCCGCCTCCCTGCATGCTGCTCCTGCCCCCTAGCTGGCACCCGCGGCCTGGGCCCTGTGGGGACAGCGGGCACCGTGGCCAGCCTGTCCGTGTCCCCCAGAGCGAGGGGGACAGCGGGCACCGTGCCAGCCTGTCCCTGTCCCCAGGGGGCGACATATGGGGGTGCCAGTGCTGCCAGCCCATCCCCTCGCCCCTGTCCCCCGCCCCTCGTCCCTGTTCCCGGGGTTGGCATAGGGGTGCAGTGGTGCCAGCCTGTCCCTGTCCCGCCCCTGTCCCCGCTCTCTGTCCCGTCCCCCGCCCCCGCCCCTGTCCCCATCCCTGTCCCCGTCCCTGTCCCATCCCTGTCCCCTGGCCCCTGTCCCTGCCCCTGCCCCCCGTCCCCTCGCCCCCGCCCCTGTCCCTGTCCCTGTCCCCCTCCCCGCCCTCAGCGGGCCCCCGCCCCTGTCCCCATCCCTGTCCCCATCCCTGTCCCTGTCCCGTCCCCATCCCCGTCCCTGTCCCGTCCCCCATCCCCGTCCCTGTCCCCATCCCTGTCCCTGTCCCATCCCTGTCCCGTCCCTGTCCCTCGTTCCCTGTCCCCATCTTCCATCCCTGTCCCTGTCCCATCCCTGTCCCCGTCCCCGTCCCCATCCCCGTCCCGTCCCTGTCCCCGCCTCATTGCTGTCCCCGTCCCGTCCTGTCCCTGTCCCTGTCCCTGCCCCTGTACCGATGTAGCTCAGCAGCACGGGCAGGAACACCAGGCCGTGCGCCAGCCCCCACCAGGGTGTGATGATGAGGTTGAGGCGGAAGAAGATCTGGATGAGCCGCGCCTTGGCGAACGCCAGCACCACCACGCCCGGCAGGTTGGTCATGGCCACCCCCGCCACCACCTGCGGGACAGCGGCCACCGCGGTGACAGCGGCCCGGCGAGGGACAGCGCCCCGCGGTGTCACCTCCCAGCCCGGCGAGGGACAGCGCCCCGCCGTGTCACCTCCCGCGGGGACAGCGGCCACCGCGGTGTCACCTCCCAGCCCGGCGAGGGACAGCGCCCCGCGGTGACACCTCCCGCGGGGACAGCGGCCACCGCGGTGTCACCTCCCAGCCCGGCGAGGGACAGCGCCCCGCGGTGACACCTCCCGCGGGGACAGCGGCCACCGCGGTGTCACCTCCCAGCCCGGCGAGGGACAGCGCCCCGCGGTGTCACCTCCCGTGGGGACAGCGGCCACCGCGGTGACACCTCCCGGCCCGAGGAGGGAGTCTCGCAGTGTCCCCCCCATCCCAGCAGGGTTTGGGGTCCCGCGGTCCCCGTGCCCACCTTGCTGCCCATGGTGACCGTGGCCTCCCTGGCCCGTACACGCCCGCTGCGGCTGGCAGCTGCGGGCGAAGGCGCAGGTGATGTGGGACACGAACTCCACCGAGATGCCCACGGCCTGTGGGGACAGCGGGCTGGCACCCCGGCACTGCCAGTGCCCCAGAGCCACCCCCTGTGCCCCCACGGCCCCGTCGCCACCCAGCTCCTGCTGCTACCTCCTGTGCCCCCAAAGCCACTCGGGGTGTCCCAAAGGCCCGTGCCACTCCTCGTGGGCCTGTGCCACGCAGCATGTCCCATGTCCCTGTGCCACCCCCATCGCCCATGTCCCCATGCCATCCCAGGCCTCCATGCCACCCCTGGGCCTGTGCCACCCCACCTCTCCCGCGTGTCCCTGTTCCATCCCATATTCCCTGTGTCCCTGTGCCACCCCCGCGGTCCTGGTGCCACCCCATATTCCCCCATGTCCCTGTGCCACCCCCCCCCCACACCTCATGTCCCAGTGCCACCCCTTCTTTCCTGTGTCCCAGTGCCACCCCACATCCCCATGCCGCCTCTGTGTGTCACAAATCCCATGCCACCCCATACTTCCCATGTCCCTGTGCCACCCCACCTGCCCTGTGTTCCTGTGCCACCTCTCACCCTTCGTGTCCCCATTCCACCCCATGCTCTCGTGTCCCTGTGCCACCCCCAAATCCCTCGTGTCCCTGTAACCACCCCACGTCCCCATGCCCCCCCACTGTCCCCTCGTATCCCCGCTGTGCCCGTGTCCCCTCGGTGTCCCTGCTGTTCCCGTGTCTCCGCTGTGTCCATGTCCCTGTGCTCCCTCAGTGTCCCCGTGTCTCCCTCAGTGTCCCTGCTGTCCCCGCTGTCCCCTCTGTCCCCGTGCTCCCTCAGTGTCCCCTGTGCTCCCTCAATGTCCCTGCTGTCCCCGCTGTCCCCGCTGTCCCCGTGTCCCCGTGTCCCCGCACCGCCACCAGGTTGATGAGTGCCACGGCGTTGTAGGGCACGCCCCAGAGCGCCATGAAGCCCACGGTGTCCAGCAGCACCATGGCGATGGTCAGCAGCGTGGCCAGGCTGGAGCGCGCGTCCATGCCCAGCAGCAGGAAGGACACGGCGAAGGTGGGCACCAGGCACAGCCAGCGCCACCAGCCCCTCGTGACACCACCGCCAGGTACTGCTCGTAGTACACGTGACGTCACCCTGCGGGACAGCGTGCTCGCCGGGCGGGGACACTGAGACGGCAGCGGGCACCCCAAACGGGCACTGGGAACCCCAAAACGGGCACTGGGAACCCCTGAAATGGGCATTGGGAACCCCAAAACGGGCACTGGGAACCCCGAAACGGGCACTGGGAACCCCAGAATGGGCATTGGGGACACTGAGACGGCAGCGGGCACCCCAAAACGGGCACTGGGAACCCCCAAAACGGGCACTGGGAACCCCGAAATGGGCATTGGGAACCCCAAAACGGGCATTGGGGACCCCAAAATGGGCATTGGGAACCCCAAAACGGGCATTGGGGGACACTGAGACGGCAGCGGGCACCCCAAAAGGGGCATTATGAACCCCAAAACGGGCATTGCGTAACCCCAAAACGGGCATTGGGAACCCCCGAAATGGGCATCGGGAACCCCGAACTGGGCATTGGGAACCCCAAAACGGGCATTGGGAACCCCGAAATGGGCATTGGGAACCCCAAACGGGCACTGCAAACCCTAAAACGGGCACTGGGAACCCCAGAATGGGCATTGGGGACACTGAGACGGGCAGCGGGCACCCCAAAAGGGGCACTGGGAACCCCGAAACGGGCATTGGGAACCCCGAAATGGGCATTGGGAACCCCAAAACGGGCATTGGGGACCCCAAAATGGGCATTGGGAACCCCAAAACGGGCATTGGGAGCCCCAAAATGGGCATTGGGAACCCCGAAACGGGCATTGGGAACCCCGAAATGGGCATCGGGAACCCCAAAACGGGCATTGGGAACCCCAGAATGGGCACTGGGGACACTGAGACGGCAGCGGGCACCCCAAAAGGGGCACTGCGAACCCCAAAACGGGCATTAGGAACCCCGAAATGGGCACTGGGAACCCCAAACGGGCACTGGGCACCCCAAAACGGGCATTGGGAACCCCGAAATGGGCATTGGGAACCCCAAAACGGGCATTGGGGACCCCAAAACGGGCACTGGGAACCCCGAAATGGGCATTGGGAACCCCAAAACGGGCACTGGGAACCCCAAAACGGGCACTGGGAACCCCAGAATGGGCATTGGGGACACTGAGACGGGCAGCGGGCACCCCAAACGGGCACTGGGAACCCCAAAATGGGCATTGGGAACCCCGAAATGGGCACTGGGAACCCCAGAATGGGCATTGAGAACCCTGAAATGGGCACTGGGAAACCCAAAACGGGCATTGGGAACCCCCGGAAATGGGCATTGGGAACCCCAAAACGGGCACTGGGAACCCCAAAACGGGCACTGGGAACCCCAAAATGGGCATTGGGGACACTGAGACGGCAGCGGGCACCCCAAAACGGGCACTGGGAACCCCAAAATGGGCATTGGGAACCCCAAAACGGGCATTAGGAACCCCCGAAATGGGCACTGGGAACCCCAAAACGGGCACTGGGCACCCCCAAAACGGGCATTGGGAACCCCGAAATGGGCATTGGGAACCCCAAAACGGGCATTGGGGGACCCCCAAAACGGGCACTCGGGAACCCCGAAATGGGCATTGGGAACCCCCAAAACGGGCACTGGGAACCCCAGAATGGGCATTGGGGGACACTGAGACGGCAGCGGGCACCCCAAAACGGGCACTGGGAACCCCAAAATGGGCACTGGGAACCCCTGGGAAATGGGCATTGGGAACCCCGAAATGGGCACTGGGAACCCCAAAACGGGCACTGGGAACCCCGAAATGGGCATTGGGAACCCCGAAATGGGCACTGGGGACCCCAAAATGGGCACTGGGAACCCCAAAACGGGCATTGGGGGACCCCCAAAATGGGCATTAAGTGAACCCCAAAACGGGCATTGGGGACACTGAGACGGCAGCGGGCACCCCAAAACGGGCATTGGGAACTCCAAATGGGCACTGGGAACCCCAAAACGGGCACTGGGAACCCCAAAACGGGTACTGGGAACCCCAAAACGGGCACTGGGGGCCCCGAAACGGGCACTGGGGACCCCAAAAAGGGCATTGGGAACCCCGAAACGGGCATTGCGAACCCCGAAACGGGCATTGGGGACTCCAAAATGGGCATTGGGAACCCCGAAACGGGCATTGGGAGCCCCGAAACGGGCATTGCGAACCCCCAAAACGGGCATTGCAAACCCCAAAATGGGCATTGGGGACCCCAAAACGGGCATTGGGAACCCCAAAATGGGCATTGCAAACCCCAAAACGGGCATTGGGAACCCCGAAATGGGCATTGGGAACCCCAAAACGGGCATTGCGAACCCCAAAACGGGCATTGGGAACCCCAAATTGGGCACTGGGGACCCCAAAATGGGCATTGGGGACCCCAAAATGGGCATTGAGGACCCCAAAATAGGCATTGGGAACCCCAAAATGGGCACTGCGTATCCTGATATGGGCACAGGGCACCCCAAAATAGACATTGGGAACCCCAAAATAGGCAGTGGGAACCCCAAAATAGGCATTGGAAACCCCAAAACGGGCATTGGGGACTCCAAAATGGGCATTGGGGACCCCAAAATGGGCATTGGGTATCTTGATATGGGCACCGGGCACCCCAAAATGGGCATTGGAAACCCCAAAATGGGCAATGGGCACCCGAAAATAGGCATTGGGTATCCTGATATGGGCACCAGGCACCCCAAAATGGGCATTGGGACCCCAAAATGGGCACCGGGGACCCTGATACTGGCACCGGGCACCCCAAAATGGGCATTGGGATCTCCAAAATGAGCACTGAGAACTCGAGATGGGCACTGGACTCTCCAAAACGGGCACAGGGCACCCCAAAACGGGCATTGGACATCCTTATATGGGCACTGGGCACCCCAAAATGAGCACTGGATACCCCGATATGAGCATTGGGCACCCCGAAACAGGCACTGGATACCATGATATGGGCACTGGGGACCACAAAACGGGCATTGGGAGCCTTAAAACCAGCACTGAGAATCCGAGATGGCGCTGGGCACCCCAAAGCCGGGCACTGGGCACCCCAAAACGGGCACCCTGACCTGGGCATGGCTAACTGGGAACCCCCTAGAACGGACACCCACAGTGACCCTGACTGGGGCACCCCCTGAGACCCCACCAGGGGCACTGGGGCACCCCCAGCACCCTGGAATGAGCGCCCCTAACTGGGAACCCACTGAACTGGGGAACCCCCGACTGGGACACCTACTCATGACCCCCAACAGGGGCACTGGGGCACCCCCAGCACCCGAGAATGGGCACCCTCAAGACTGGGCATCGCCAACTGGGAACCCCTTAAAATGGGGTTCACCCACACTGACCCTGACTGGGGCACCCCCCTGAGACCCCCAACAGGGGCACTGGGGCACCCCCAGCACCCCTAACTGGGACCCCCCAGTGACCCCAGGACGGGCACCCTTAAACTGGTCACCCACACTGACCCCCTGACCGGGCACCCCCTTGAGACCCCGGGATGGGCCCCCCGACCCGGGCACTGCGGCTGTCCCCGCGGTGTCCCCGCGGTGCCACTCACGTGTAGGGGAAGACGCGGAAGGCGGGTCGGTGCCGGGCACGGCGCGCAGGGTGCGGGTGATGCGCTCGGCCAGTTCGCGGGCGGCGCAGCGCGGCCGTGTACTCCTGGGACGTGCGGAGCGGCCGCTGGTACGCCATGAACCGCGAGGCTGCGGGACAGCCGCGCCGCCGGTCAGCGCCACCGGGGCGGCACGGCCCGGAAACGGGCACCGCGGGGCAGCGGGCACCGCGGGGAAATGGTCACTCCGGGGTAATGGTCACTCCCGGGCAGCGGGCACCGCGGGGTAATGGGCACCGCGGGGCAGCGGGCACCGTGGGGCAGCGGGCACCGCGGGGAAATGGTCACTCTGGGGCAGTGGGCACCGCGGGGTAATGGTCACCAGGGGGTAATGGGCACCGCGGGGTAATGAGCACCCCGGGGCAGCGGGCACCGCGGGGTAATGGTCACTCCAGGGTAATGGTCACTCCGGGGTAATGGCACCGCGGGGAAATGGTCACTCTGGGGCAGTGGGCACCGCGGGGTAATGGTCACCAGGGGGTAACGGGCACCGCTGGGTAACGGGCACTCCGGGGTAATGGTCACTCCAGGTAATGGGCACCAGGGGAGTAACGGGCACTCCGGGGTAATGGGCACCGCGGGTAATGGTCACCCCGGGGCAGTGGGCACCACGGGGGCAGTGGGCACTCTGGGGCAGTGGGCACTCAGGGGCAGTGGGCACTCTGGGGGCAGTGGGCACTCAGGGCAGTGGGCACTCAGGGGCAGTGGGCACTCCAGGGCAGTGGTCACTCTGGGGCAGTGGGCACTCTGGGGGCAGTGGGCACTCAGGGGCAGTGGGCACTCAGAGGCAGTGGGCACTCTGGGGGCAGTGGGCACTCAGGGGCAGTGGGCACTCAGGGGCAGTGGGCACTCTGAGGCAGCAGGACCTCTGGAGGCAGTGGTCGGTCCAGGGCAGTGGACACTCAGGGCAGTGGGCACTCAGGGGCAATGGGCACTCTGGGACAGTGGTCACCCCCCATGGGACAGCAGATCATGGGGTCAGCAGCCTCCCCTGGGCTCAGTGGCCACCCTGGAGCAGTGGCCACCACAGGAGGTCAGCGGCCAGCCCGAGGGCAGCAGCCACCAGAGGGTCAGTGGTCACCCCCAGGGTCAGCGGGTCACCCCCAGGGTCAGTGATCACCCCCAGGGTCAGTGGTCACCCCTCAGGGTCAGTGGTCCCCCCCAGGGTCAGCGGTCACCCCCGGGGTCAGTGGTCACTCCTGTCCCTGTCCCTGTCCCCCCTCCTGCTCTCACCCAGGATGGTGCCGTTGGCGCCCCTGCTCACAGCGGTGTCGTACGCGCCCAGGCCACTGCGGGGACAGGGACAGGGGTCAGGGGGACACCTCATAAGGGTCAGGAGGTCAGGGGACAGGGCAGGGGTCAGGGCAGGGGTCAGGGGGTCAGGGGACACACAGGGTCAGGACGGACACGGGGGTCAGGGACACCCAAGCAGTGCCCACGCTGCTGCTCACCTGTGTGTCACCCCCCATGGGTGGCACCGGCCCCTGGGTGTCCCCCACAGGTGCCACCTACCCCTGGGCGTGCTCCTTTGGGTGTCCCCTCTGAGTGGCACCTCCACTGCTCAGTGTCCCCACAAGTGGCACCCACCCCTAGATGCCTCCAGTGTCCCCTTTGGGTGGCACTACCCCCGAAAGTGTCCCCTGGTACCACACCCCAGTGCCACCCCAGTGCCACCCCAGTGTCCCTGGGTGTCCCCGGAGTCCCCAGCGGGCGCCGGGCCACCCCTTGGCTGCAGTGCAGCGTGGGCCGGTCCTGCAGGAACCAGGGCAGGAAGCTCGAACTCCTCGCACCGTGGGCGGCGCGCCCGCCCAGGCACTGGCCCAGCACGCAGCTCAGCGCGTCTGCGGCACGGAGCGCCAGCGCGGCCACCGGCCACCGGCCACCACCGGCCACCACCGGCCACCACCGGCCACCACTGGCCACCGCTACCGGCCACCACCAGCCACCACCGGCCACCACCGGCCACCACCGGCCACCACTAGCCACCACCGGCCACTGGCTACCGGCCACCGGCCACCGGCCACCACCGGCCACCGGCCATCACCGGCCACCAGCCATCACCGGCCACCACCGGCCACCGGCCACCAGCCACCGGCCACCGCTGCCACCCGCGGCCACCACAGACGCCCGGGGGCCACCGCAGCGGCACCAGCAGGCACCCAGCGGGCGTCACGGCAGGGACCCGGTGACCGCCGTGCTGGGCACCCAGTGGCCACAATGGCCACCCAACATCAGCCAGTGGTCATCACAGCAGGGACCCAGTGACCACCATGGTGGGCACCCAGTGGTCATCACAGTGGGCACCCAACAGGCACCCGAAGGCCACAGTGGTGGGCACCCAATGACCATCACAGTGGTCATCCAATGGCCATTCAATGGCCACCATGGTGAGCACCCAATGACCACCCAATGGCGATCATGGTGGGGACCCAATGGCCACCCAATGGCAACCATGGTGGGCACACAGTGGCCACCCAGTGGCCGCCCAACAGTCCCCATGGAGGGCACCCAATTTCCACCCAATGACCACCATGATGAGCACCCAATGGTTACCATGGTGGGCACCCAGTGGCCACTGTGGTGGACACTGAATGGATACCAAGGACCACCATGGTGGGCACTCAATGGCCACAGCAGTTGACACTCAATGTACACCAAAGGGCCACCAATGGCCCACGATGGTGGGCACCCAATGGCCATCCAATGGCCACCATGGTGAGTTCCCAATGGCCAGTTAATGGCCAGCATGGTGGGCACCCAATGGCCACCCAACAGCCACCATGGTGGGCACTCAATGGTCACCCAATGGCCACCATGGTGGGCACCAAGTGGCCACCCAATGGTGACCCAACAGTCCCCGTGGTGGGCACCCAATTTCCACCCAACGTCCCTCTCGGAGGGCACCCAGTGCCACCCAACGTCCCTCATGGTGGGCACCCAGTGCCACCCAACGTCCCTCATGGTGGGCACCCAGTGCCACCCAACGTCCCCCTCGGGGGGCACTCAGTGGCCAGCCCGGCGTGGCGGCGCTCACCGCTGGTGGAGGGGCAGAACTCGCCCTTGTGCTCCCCCGAACCAGTGGATGCGCAGCAGCGCCCCATGGGGTTCAGCCAGTCCAGGAAATCGCCCACCCACGTAGGTGGCCGGGATGGCCAGGTAGGACTCCAAGGGGACACGGGCTGGTAGGAGCCCGCTGGCCAGCACAGGCCTGGCACTGGCCCCGGCATTGGCCTGGCACTCGGCCCTGCACTGGGTCTCCCTGCTCCCTGGCCCGGCTCTGGTCCCTGCACTGGCCCTGCACTGGCTCTGCCCTGGCTCCCTGCTCCTGGGTCCCCTGCACTGGCCCGGCTCTGGCCCTGCTCTGGTCTCGGCTCTGGCTCCTGCCTCTGGCTCCCTGCCCTGGTCTGCCTCTGGCCCTGCACTGGCTCCCTGCACTGGGTCTCGGCTCTGGCCCTGCTCCTGCCCCCGGCTCTGGCCCAGCTCTGGCTCTGCTCTGGCTCCTGCTCCTGCTCCCCGGCACTGGGTCTGGCTCTGGGCTCTGCTCTGGCCCTCTGCTCCTGCTCCCTGCACTGGCTCCGCTCTGGTCTGGCTCTGGTCTCTGCTCTGCCCTCGGCTCTGGCCTCGGCACTGGCCCTGCCCTGCCCGGCTCTGGCTCCAGCTCTGGGTCTGGCTCTGGCTCTCTGCTCTGCTCCTGGCACTGGCCCTGCTCTGGGTCTGCTCTGGGTCTCCTGCCTCTGCCTCGGCACTGGCCTGGCTCTGGTCTCGCTCTGGCCTCTGCTCTGCCCCGGCTCTGGGTCTCGGCACTGGCCCTGCTCCTGCCCTGGCTCTGGCCCAGCTCTGGCTCTGCTCTGGCTCTCTGCTCCTGCTCCCTGGCACTGGTCTGCCTCTGGGCTCTGCTCTGGCCCCTGCTCTGCTCCTGCTCTGGCTCTGGCACTGGTCTCTGCCCTGTCCCTGCGCTCTGGTCTGCTCTGGTCCCTGCCCTGCCCCCGCTCTGGTCTCGGCACTGGTCTCTGCCCTGCCCCTCGCTCTGGCCCGGCACTGGCCCTCTGCCCTGCTCTCCTGCTCTGGTCTGCTCTGGCCTCTGCCCTGCCCCTGCGCTCTGGTCTCGCACTGGTCTCTGCTCTGTCTCCTGCTCTGGCTCCAGCTCTGGCTCTGCACTGGTCTCTGCCCCTGCCTCGGCTCTGGCTCCTGCCCTGGCTCGGCTCTGGTCTGCTCTGGTCTGCTCTGGTCTCGCTCTGGTCTCGCTCTGGTCCCTGCACTGGCCCTGTCTGCTCTGGCCCTGCTCCTGGTCTCTGCTCCTGGCCCTGCAGTGGTCTCGGCTCTGGCCTGCTCTGGGTCTGCCTGTCCCCAGACTCACACGCTGGGGAAGGCCGTGGCCAGCTGGATGGTCTAAGTGTCAGGGAGTCGCTTGTCGCAGCCCGAGCTGGAGCAGATGGCGCTGGTGCCCTCGGCCCGAGGAGAAGCTGTAGCCACTGGTGACAAAGTAGGTGGGGACACCCACGGCCAGGTACTGGTTCAGCCGAGAAGTACTGCAGCATGTAATGCAGTCCTGGGGACAGGCACGGGTCAGGGACAGCAGGGGACAGCAGGGGACAGGGGACAGCCAGGGGACAGCAGGGGACAGCAGGGGACAGGCGCGGGTCAGGGGACAGCCAGGGGACAGCAGGGGACAGGCATGGGTCAGGGGACAGCAGGGGACAGACACGGGTCAGGGGACAGCCAGGGGACAGCAGGGGACAGGGGGACAGCGAGGGGACAGACAGGGGACAGACACGGGTCAGGGGACAGCCAAGGGACAGCAGGGGACAGGGGACAGCCAGGGGACAGACAGGGGACAGACACGGGTCAGGGGACAGCCAGGGGACAGCCAGGGGACAGGGGACAGCCAGGGGACAGGCACAGGTCTACGGACAGCCATGGACATATATGGCCATGTCACCCCCCGTGTGTCCCCATACACGGCCATGTCACCTCTGCCACGTCACACCCCCTGCCATGTGTCCCCCATATATGGCAATGTCACCTCCCCGTGTCCCCATATATGGCCATGTCACACCCCCATGTGTTCCCATATATGGCCATGTGCCACCCCTGCCATGTGACACCCCTGCCACGTGTCACCCACAGGGTCCTGGGGGGTCCCCAAAGGGTCACCAAGGTGTCCCAGCCTCCCCACGTGTCTCCACATGGGGCCGTGTCACCCACCCAGCACCCACAGGGAGTCTCAGGGGTCACTCCCACTTGGGGCCGTGGTCACCCCACGTGTCCCCAAGCCCCATGGGTGCCCTGCCCGATGTCCCCCTGTCCCCACTGTCCCCCCGTGTCCCTCTGTCCCCCTGTCCCCCTGTCCCCACCTCGGGCAGCCAGCTCCTGGTCCAGCCCCCACGGACACCTGGAAGAGCAGGAAGAGCCCGGCGCAGGCCAGGAACAGGAACAGCAGCACCTGGGGGGCTGTGCTCAGGGACCCCTCATGGAACCCCCAAAACCCCCACGGCCCCCTCATGGAACCCCCAGAACCGCCACGGACCCCTCATGGAACCCCCAAAACCCCCACGGCCCCCCTTTGTGTCCCCCCAAACCCCTCACACCCCCCATGTCCCCTCCAAAAGCCCAGGGACCCTCATGGACCCCCAAACACCCCCCGAGCCCCCAGTTTCCCCCCCAAAACCCCTCCACGGTCCCCCCAAGACCCCCCTGACACCTGCAGACCCCCACGGGACCCTCTCTCAGGACCCCCAAGGCCGCCCCCACTCCATTTCTCACCCCCCACTCCCATGCCCCCCCCCCGTGCTCCCCCATTGTCCCCTGTGCCCCCCACACCCCTGTGCCCCCTCATTGTCCGCAGATGTCCCCACTCCTCAATGTCCCCACAGTGCCCCTGCATCCCCCCAGCATCCCCCCAGCGCCCCCCATGCGCCCCCGCCCCTCACTCGGCGGGCGTGACGCAGCGGTGCAGCAGCACGGGCGTGTAGTAGCGCTCGAGGAGGGGGCGCAGCAGCTTCGCGCCCCGCCCCCGGCCGGGACCCCTTGCCCGTCCCGCAGCAGCAGCACAGGGTCGGCGCCCGGCCTGGGGGCACGGGGGGCGTCAGGGGCACCCCGCGGGTGTCCCCTGCCCCCGGGCCCACCCTGGGGACCCTCATACACCCTGTGCCCACCGTGGGAATTCCATGGCCACCCTGGGGTCCCGTGCCCCCCCTGTGCCCACCCTGGGGACCCTCTCACCCACCCCTGTGCCCCGCCCCGTGCTCCCCCCGCCTCGCCCTCCCCGCTGTCACCTCCTGTCGCCGATAGTCCAGCGCCACCAGCGCCACGAACCCCGACATTTGCAGCAGGAAATCCAGGGCGATGGCGAGCGAGGCCGTGAGCTGAAGGTGCGCACGGCGGGCATGGAGGAGAGCGCGCCTGGGGACCCCCGAGCCCCGGGTCACCCCCGGGACAGCCCGGGACAGCCCCGGGACAGCCCCTGGACAGCGGGACACCCTCGGGACACCTCGGGACAGCCCCGGGACAGCGGGACACCCTCAGGACAGCCCTGGGACAACCCCGAGACAACCCCGAGACAGCCCTGGGACAGCGGGACACCCTCGGGACACCCTCGGGACAGCCCTGGGACAGCGGGACACCCTCGGGACAGCCCTGGGACAGCCCCGGGACACCCCCAGGATACCCCCCGAGACAACCCTGGGACAGCGGGACACCCTCAGGACAGCCCCCGAGACAGCGGGACAGCCCCGGGACAGCCCCGGGACACCCCCGGGTCACCCCCAGGTCACCGGGACACCCCGGGACACCCCCGGGATACCCCCGGGACACCCCAGCGTCACCAGGACCCCCATGCCAGCCTCCCCCCACGCCACACCCCCCGGCCCATCCCCCTTGTCCCCCGTGTCCCTGTGCCACCCTGTGCCCCCCATGTCCCTGTGCCACCCTGTGCCCCCCGCGTCCCCCTCATCTCCCGCTTTTGTCCCCCGTGTCCCTGTACCCGCAGTGCCTGCCCCGTGCCCCCCACGTCCCGGTGCCCCCCAGTGCCTGCCCCCGTGTCCCCACGTCCCGGTGCCCCACGGCCCGGTGCCGGTGCCCACTCACCGAGCAGGAAGCAGACGGCCTCGGACGCGCTGCAGAGCAGCATGCTCGGCGCCACCTGCGCCAGCACCCGCCCCACCTGCTGCTCCCGCGTCTCGCCCGGCGCCCGCTGCGACTGCTGCTGCCCGGGGGGGGTCAGGGGGCCGGGGGACCCCCGGGCACCCCCAGATCCGAGGGGACCCCCCTGGGTACCCCCAGATCCGAGGGGACCCCCTGGGCACCCCCTGCCCACCTGAAGGTGCCCACCTGCCCCACGGGACCCCCGCTAGGGGCACCTGGCCCATGGGAATCCCGAACGTGCCCCCGCGAGCCCATGGGGTCCCCCAAACCAGCCCAAAGTGTCCCCAAGCCCCCTGTGCCCCACGGACACCCCCTGTCCCCAAGGTGTCCCCATGTCCTTCTGCCCCGCGAGGGATCCCCACTGCCCTCAGGTGTCCCCCCCCCCACCAGGGACACCCCTGTCCCCAAGGTGTCCCCGTGCTCCTGCGCCACAGAGGGATCTTTGTCCCCAAAGTGTCCCCAAGGTGTCCCCAAGCCCCCCATCCCACGGGGATCGCTGTCCCCAAAGGTGCCCCTGTGCCCCACAGTTTCCCCTGTGCCCCATGAGGGTCCCTGACCCCAAAGGCATCTCCTTGCCCCTGTGCCTTGTCCCCAACGTGTCCCCAAGGTGTCCCCAAGGTGTCCCCAAGCCCCCTGTGCCCCATGGCGTCCCTGTCCCCCAAGTCCCCCATGCCCACAGATGCCGCCCCAGCCCCATGGGGAGCCCGGGCCTGGAGCGTGCCCCCCGTGCCCCAAGGACCCCCCCCGTGGCCCCCCGGAGCTCCCCCGGAGCCCCGTGCCCACCTGCAGCTCCTGCACGAAGATGAAGATGTTGTCGGGCGCCCCACGGCCAGCACGAGGAAGGGCACGACCTCGATGATGATGAGGGACGAGGGCAGCCCGAGCAGCGCCAGCAGCCCCATGGCGGCCAGCACCGCTTCCCAGCACCACGGCGATGCCCCCGAAGCCAGCGCCACCTTTGGACTCCACCTGCGCACCGGGCCGGGACCGGGATCAGAACGTCGGGATCGGAACCAGGATCGGCACCCCGGGATCGGAACCACGCATTGAAACCAGGATCAGAACATCGGGATCGGCACCAGGATCGGCACCCCCGGGATCGGCACCGGGATCAGAACAACGGGATCGGCACCGGGATCGGCACCCCCGGGATCGGAACATCGGGATCGGCACCAAGATCAGAACAACGGGATCGGCACCCGGATCGGCACCCCCGGGATCGGCACCGGGATCAGAACAACGGGATCGGCACCAAGATCAGAACAACGGGATCGGCACCCCGGGATCAGAACATCGGGATCGGCACTGGGATCGCACCCGGGATCGGCACCCCGGGATCGGAACATCGGGATCAGAACAACGGGTTCGGCACCCCGGGATCAGAACCCCGGGATGGGAACCACGGATTGGAACCAGGATCAGAACATCGGGATCGGCACCCCGGATCGGAACCACGGATCGGAACCACGGATCGGAACACCGGGATCGGCACCCGGGATCAGAACAACGGGATCAGCACCGGGATCGGCACCCGGATCGGAACCACGGATCAGAATATTGGGATCGGCACCCCGGATCAGAACCCCGGATCGGAACCACGGATCGGAACCATGGATCGGAACCAGGATCAGAACATCGGGATCGGGCATCCCGGATCAGCACCCTGGATCGGCACCCGGGATTGGAACCACGGACCAGAACATCGGGATCGGCACCCCCAAATCAGAACATCGGCACCCCCGGATCACAAGAACATCGGGCACCCCGGATCAGCACCCCTGGATCAGCACCCCTGGATCAGCACTCCCGGATCGGCACCCCGGGATCAGCACTCCCGGATCGGCGCTTCCAGCTTCCCCCCCCAGGCCGCTGCCACCACTCCCCCCGAACCCCTCCGGACCCTCCCCAAACCGAGCCCGCCGGACTCCTCTCGGGACTCACCAGACCCTTGTGCCCCCTCGAACCCCTCCCATGCCCCTGGTCTCCGTGCCCCCCGTGCCCGCTCACCAGGACCCGGCCGGCCAGGCCGTGTACTCGCCCCAGGGCCAGCGCGATGTAGGCTAACACCAGCAGGTAACTGGTGGCGAACACCGGATGTCCTCCCCGCTCGTGCGGTTGATCTCGTCCCTCCAGGGGAGCTGAGGGGACAGCGACAGCGACAGGGACAGCTGGGGGCACCGAGACGTGGGGGCACCAGGGGCACGGGGGACACGGGGACACGGGGGACATGGGGACATGGGGACATGGAAGGGGCACAGGGACACGGGGCACAGGGGCATGGAGGGGACACAGGGACACGGGGACATGGAGGGGACACAGGGGACACGGGGCACAGGGGCATGGAGGGACACGGGGACACGGGGACATGGAAGGGGCACAGGGGCATGGAGGGGGCACAGGGACACGGGGACATGGAGGGCACCAGGGACATTGAGGGGACACGAGGTTCACTGGAGCCTCTACGGACACAGTGACAGGTGACAGCAGGGACACGGGGGGCACAGAGACACGGAGGTGACACGGGGGGGTACACGGAGGTGACATAGAGGTGACACGGGGCACACAGAGGTGACACAGAGGTGACACGGAGGTGACAGGGAGGCGACACAGAGGTGACACAGAGGTGACACGGGGCACACAGAGGTGACACGGAGGCGACACGGGGCACACAGAGGTGACACAGAGGTGACACAGAGGTGTCACGGGGCACACAGAGGTGACACAGAGGGTGATACGGGGCACACAGAGGTGTGATGAGGCACACAGAGGTGACACAGAGGTGACACAGAGGTGACACGGGGCACACAGAGGTGTCACGGGGCACACAGAGGTGACACAGAGGTGATACGGGGCACACAGAGGTGTGATGAGGCACACAGAGGTGACACAGAGGTGACACAGAGGTGACACAGAGGTGACACAGAGGTGTCACGGGGCACACAGAGGTGACACAGAGGTGATACGGGGCACACAGAGGTGTGATGAGGCACACAGAGGTGACACAGATGTGACACAGAGGTGACACAGAGGTGACACGGGGCACACGGAGGTGACACGGAGGCGACACGGGGCGCGCGGCCGCACCTCGGCCATGAAGGTGACCGAGAGGTTGTGGCGGTGCCGCCGCTGGAAGTCGCTAGCGCCACGTCCCAGGAAGCGGCGGCTCCCACGCGAGCACCCACTCGAGGCGCGGGTCCCCGGGCGCCGGTTGTTGAGCGAGTAGGTGACGATGAGCGCCTCGGCCTCCGTGTACTCGGAGTCTGCGGACGCTGGCGGTCACGGCCGGGACCCCGGACCCCCCGAACCCACCCTGGAACCGCCCGGGACCCCCGGACCCCCGGAACCCACCCGAACCTTTCCCGGGACCCCGGACCCCCGGAACCCACCTGAACCGCCCGGGACCCCCGGACCCCGGAACCCACCTGGAACCGCCCGGGACCCCCGGACCCCCGAACCCACCCGAACCGCCTCGGGACCCCCGGAATCCCCGAATTCCCCTGGAACCCCCAGATCCCCCCGGAATCCTCGAACCCCCGGATCCCCCGAACCCCCTGAACCCCCCGAACCCCCCGGACCCCCCGGACCCCCCGGACCCCCGGACCCCCCGGACCCCCCTGGGACCCCCGAGCCCCCCGTACCGCGGTAGCCTCAGGGCGATGTAGGGGAACACGGGCCCGCCGATACTCGGCCATGCAGCTCAGCTCCAGCGCCGTGATGTCCTTGAAGGAGAGCGGGGAGCTGGTGGCGACAGGGCCGGGGCGTCAGCTGGGCTGTGCCCGCCCGCCCCGGCCCGGCCCAACGCCACCCGCGGGGACCTCGGAGCGCCCGGCTGGGACAGGGGACACGCTGGGTGGCACCCCAGAGACACAGCCTGGCACCCCAGAGTGATGGGGACACACACGTGGCACCCCAACCCCTGAGCCTGGCATCCCTCAGGCACCGTGACACCCTGGGGGACACAGGGGGTGACACCCTGGGAGCAGGGGGTGGCACCCCGACCTCCTGAGTGCCCCCACAGAGAGCACCCCACGGGCACCCCCACGGGCACCACGGCACAAGGGGCACCCCATGGAAACGCCCCAGCCCCACAGATAAACCCCCCATGGGCACCGTGCCATGTCCAGCACCCCACAGGTGTCACCCCAGCCCCACAACTGGCCACTCCATGGCCACCGTGCCATGCCCAGCACCCCCTGGGCATCACCCCAGCCCCACAACTGGCCACCCCACGACCCCTGCGCCACACCGTGCCCCCCATCCCCCCGCGCCCCTCGCCCGCGGCACCCACTTGACGCAGTAGATGAGGTGGTCGTGCCAGTCCACGGTGCCCTGCTCTTGCCGTCCTGCTGCCAGGCGCTGAGCGCCAGGCGGCTGCGGTTGTTCTGGAAGTACTGCGTGACGCTGGACACGGCGCAGTCGCCCACGCCGGGCTCGGCGGGTTCAGGGCCGCCAGAGCACACGTCCTGCAGGCTGACGTTCCTGCCCGAGCCCGGCGCCCACGCCGTGGTGGCCGCCAGCGCGTCCTGCAGCTCCAGCAGCGCCAGCAGCACGTCCTCGGCCAGCACGCCGCTGAAATTCTTGGTGCCCAGCAGCAGCGAGTCGTAGGTGCGGTTCGGGCGGCCCGGCGCGGTCACGATCACCTGGTTGGTGCGCAGGAAGGGCCCGAAGTGCTGGTCGTGGAACGCCTTCTCCTGCCGGGCGCGGCTGCCCGGCGCTGACCACAGCTCCACCGGGTCCGTGGTCAGCCGCGAGGGTCACTATCCGGCCGAGAGCGCCGCGGCCACCGCCAGGGCCAGCAGCAGCACGGTCACCGGCCACGTGGCCACCACGGTGCCCCCAGCGGCGAACGCGCGCTCCAGGCCGCGCTGCCACGCGTGGCTCGCCCGCTCCGCGCGAGCCCCCGCGGCCCCCGCGAGCTTCGGCGGCGGCTCGGCCGCTCCCCGGCGGCACAGCAGCGCCAGCAGGAAGAGCAGGGCGAAGCGCGGCGAAGAGCAGCGCGCAGATGACCAGCACGCCGTCGGCGCGGCCGATGCGGAACGGCGGGCGCGGCGGCGCTGGCGGCACCATCGGGCGCGCAGGAGCCGGGCGCAGTCCTGGCACGAACACGGCTCCTGCTCGCGTCCGGGCGCCTGGTCGCAGCCCCAGACGGGCGCTGTCCAGCGGCGCGATGCCCTGGCCGGGCTCGGAGGAGTTGGGCAGCAGCTGGAAGTCGATCTGCAGCGGCGCCAGCCCGTTGTTCTTGTCGCCCTGGAAGTCCAGCCAGCGCTGCGCCGTGCAGAGCTGCGCGCTCGCAGCGGCCGCACATGGTGGCGATGGCGAAGCCGCCCGTGGCCGGCAGCGCACGTCGCGGCAGGAGTCGGGCGGCCTCGGCGTGAGCGGCGGCGTTAGAAGAGCTGGTACTTTCGAAAGCACGGCGAAGCGCGCGGGCACCGCCGGCGCAGAGGCCACGCGGGTGACGTTGGTGAAGAGGCTCTGGTCCGGGCTGCAGATGTTGTGGCAGTAGAGGGTTGGCGGTTGCGGCGCAGAGCGGGGCAGCAGCGCAGCACTGCCACGACAGCCCTCACGCTGAGGCGCAGCGCGCTCAGCTGGTTGTAGCTGCAGCAGACGCTGCTGTGGTGTCGTTGTCGCACCAGCTCTCGGGAGGGGCACACGGGACGCCAGCAGCGACAGCAGCCGGCCGCGAGGCCGGGCGGTGGCGTGTTGGACAGGCAGGGCACCCGCGAGGGCAGCAGCGACACGTTCACCTCGGGGTTCCGCCCCGCACTTTCGCCGTAGAAGGCGCAGAAGCCGCGCTGGTGCGTGGGGGTCAGCGGGGCGGCCTGCGCGGAAAGGGGACGGGTGGCACGGCGCGGCGCTTGAGGGGTTAAGTGGCACCTGGTGGGCACCGTGGCCGTGGCCCCCCAGAGCTCGTGCCACCCCCGTCCCTCCAAATGGCACCCGAATGGCTCCCCGGGGGCCACCCAGGACATTGTCCCCACATCTCGGACAGCTCAGCTCCTCCAAATGGCACCCGGTGACACCACAGCAGTGTCCCTCCGTCTGTCACCCCTAGCCCTCCTAATGTCACCGGAATGTCACCACCCATTCTGTCCCCTCCGTCTGTCATCCCCAGCCCTCCAACTGTCACCGGAATGTCACCCAGGGGCACCATGGAGGTGTCCCTCCCCACTGCTGTCACACCCAGTTCCTCTGAATGTCACCCAAAATGGCACCCAGGTGGCATCACAGCAGTGTCCCCTCCCGGGCCTGTCACCCCCCAGCCCTCCTAATGTCACCGAATGTCACCACCCATTCTGTCCCTCCACTCTGTCACCCCAGCTCGTCCCTAAATGTCACCTGAGGGACACCACAGGAGGTGTCACCCCCAATGTCACCCCAAATGTCACCCGGGGGGCACCAGGACATTGTCCCCACAGCTCTGCCACCTTCAGCTCCTCCAAATGTCACCCAAATGCCACCCAAGTGGCACCAACAGCACTGTCCCTCCATTCTGCCACACCCCAGCCCCTCCAAACGTCAGTCACCAGAATGTCACCCAGGGGGTAACGCAGGACATTGTCCCCACATTCTGACGAAGCTTCAGCTCCTCCAAATGTCACCCAGGTGGACACCTACAGCTATGTCCCTCCGTCTGTCACCCCCAGCCCTCCCAAATGCCACCCTAATGTCACCACAGACCGGCCCGCCACTTCCACATCACCCGAGTGTCACCCAGGTGCCACCTGAGGGCACCTCAGCAGCGTCCCCTGCTCTGCCACTCACTGCCCCTCCAAATGTCACCCAGGTGCCACTCAGGTGCCACCCAAGAGGCACCACAAGGAGCGGCTCTGCCACTCCCAGCTCCTCGGAATGTCACTAGCAAGGCGCCGGGGCAGTGTCCCCTGCTCCCTGCCACCTCCCGGATGTCACCAACGGGCACCTCCGGGTGTCTCCCTCGCCCTGACAGCTCCCCAAATGTCACCCAAATGTCACTAACGGGCACCTCCTCGGGTGTCCCCTGCCCTGCCACCTTCGAATGTCACCAATGGGCACCTCCGGGGTGTCCCCTGCCCTGACAGCTCCTGGATGTCACCCAAATGCCACTTAACGGGCACCAGAGCAGTGTCCCCTGCCTCTGCCACCTCCTCGGGATGTCACCAAGTGGGCACCTACAAGGGTGTCCCCTGTTTCTGTCACCCCCTAAAACCTTCCAAGTGCCACTCTAAATGTCACTAAGGGGCACCGCACCTGTGTCCCCCAACCGCTGCCTCCCCAAATGTCACCAAGGTGCAGTGCCCCCTGGCTCTGCCACCCTCTGTCCCCCAAATGTCATCAAGGTGTGGTGCCTCCCACCCCGCCACCCTCTGTCCCCAAAATGTCACTCAAATGGGGACCACACTGGTGTCTCTTGCCACCCTCAGTCCTCAAAATGTCACCAGGGGGCATCGCACTGGTGTCCCCTGCCACCCTCAGCCACCCTGGGTCCCCTAATGCCACCAATGGGGACCACACAGGTGTCCCCTGCCACCCTCAGCCTCCAAATGTCAAGGTCGGAAGGCCCCCGGCCCTGCCACCTTCGTCTCCCCCAGATGTCACCAAGGGGGCACCGCGACCGGTGTCCCCCCAGTGCTGCCACCCTCAGCCCCCAAATGTCACCAAATGGGGACCACACAGGTGTCCCCTGCCCCCCTCAGCTAAAATGTCACCAAATGGGGACCACAGAGGTGTCCCCTGCCCCCCTCAGCCCCCAGATGTCACCAAATGGGGACCACAGAGGTGTCCCCTGCCCCTCAGCCCCCAGATGTCACCAAATGGGGACCACACAGGTGTCCCCTGCCACCCTCAGCCCCCAGATGTCACCAGGGGTCACCGCCCGCAGCCCCGCCTCGCTCGCTGTCGCTGTCCCCTACCAGCGCCAGTACGCGGCCAGGAGCGCCATGGCAGTGCCAGGGTCGCGGCCATGCTGGCAGGGTGTCCCAAGTGCCACCCGCGCCTATAAACCCCTGCCTCTGCGGCGGGCCAGCCCGGGAGGGCCCTGCTGGCCTGACGGACTAAGGCCAATCAGCCCCGGGCGCCATCGATCATTAACGCGATCGATCGATCGATCGGGCGGGGCCGGGACAGCGGGCGGCACCGGGCACCGAACGGGGACAAACCCGCGAGTTTGGGAGCTCGGGGTGGCACGGGGCGGCGGCGCCAGCGAGGGGCACTCACGGGCACCGATTTGGGGACAAAACGGGTGGCGGTGATTTTGGGCACAGGGTGGCACGGGGCAGTGCCAGCGGGAGTCACCGGCACTGATTTGGGAAAAACCCGCGGATTTGGGAGCTCAGGGTGGCTCAGGGTGCCAGCTGGGTCACCCACGGGCACCAAAATGGGGGACGAAAC
>JAPFBE010000627.1:0-36778 GCA_034336665.1 Luscinia megarhynchos
TCAGTAACACTCAGTTCAGTTACATGCTAAAACAAATAAAAACAAAAAATAAGCTCAGCTCACTCACGCTCGGCTCACTCCACTGCTCGGCTCACGCTCCAGAATTCATCAAGGATCAAAATCCAAAATCCATCAGCGACCCCAAAATTCACAGGGATCAAAATCCGTTTAGGGACAATCGAGGTGTCCCCACCTCTTCAGGTTGTATAGCCTCCTTAGCAGGGTGAGTTTAGGGACATTTGGGGACATTTAGGGGAATACAAATTTGGGGGTACACCGGACCCTCTTGGGAATTTTAGGGTCCCGGGTTGTGTAACCTTCGCTCCCATGGGGACATTTGGGGACATTTAGGGGAACAGGGGACCCTCGGACATCCTTCCCATAGGGACACTCAGGGACATTTAGGGACATTTAGGGACCCCACACCCTCCAGAGATGTCAGTGTCCCCAGGATTTAGGGACAATTCCTCGGGTTGGTAAACTTGCCATGGGGACATTTGGGGACATTTGGGGGTTGTTTAAGGGAATTACAGGGGACCTCCAGGTATCGCCACTGGGGGTCACTTGAGCAACACGGCCACAGCCAGGCCGATGCCCGAGGAACAGCCAGTGACAAGGACAGTGCGGGTCGGGGGGTGGCCATGGTGTCCCCCGTGTCCTGCCCGGGAAGGCAGGATCAGCGTGAGGTGGCACCGGGATCAGGGTCACGGAGGGCAGGGGACACAGGGGGGACCACAGAGGACAGGGGGACACAGAGGGGGACACAGGGGAGACGGGGGACAGGAGACGGGGGGACACGGGGGACATGGGGACACGAGGGGACACAGCGGGGGACACGAGGGGGTACCTGGGGGAGGGACACGAGGACACAGAGGGGACACGAGGGACAACAGAAGAGGACATGGGGGGACATGAGGGGACATGTGACACAGAGACACGAGACACGCGAGGGGACACGAGACGCAGGTGGACACAGACACGAGGGACAGTTCATGAGACCACAGACCATGAGAGAGACCAGAGGGTTTCCATGAGGGGACACAAGGGGGGACATGAAAGGGGACCTGGCGGAGGGACCACAGAAGGGGGACCTGACACTGACATGACACGACCGAGCCATGAGAGTGCTGACCTGAGCATGGAGGAGGGACACAGTCCTGAGGGGGACCACAGAGACAGACACAGGGGGTCCCTGGGAGGGACACGAGGAGAGGGACACTGAGGGGGACCATGGGGGACATGGAGAGGGGAGCCACAGACACAGGGGGGACAATGGACAGTTGAGGGGACACAAGAGACCTGAGAGGGGACACAGAGGGGACGTGACCGAGGGGACACTGAGGAGGGACATGACAGGGGACAGACCTGAGGGACACAGGGAGACACGAGGGACTTCCTGAGACATGAGCACAGAAGACATCAGGAGGGACACAGGGGACCTAGGGGTTGGGGTTGCAGACCACAGGAAGTGCGGGGACACAGAGAACATGACTTGGAGAGGGACTTGGGGACTACAGGGGACACGAGTTTGCTGACAGAGAGGAGACGCAGGGGGACACATGAGAACCCTGACTCAGCAGAACACAGAGGGGGACACATGAGGGGACAGAGGGGAGGACTCCTATGAGAGAGAGACCCTGGAGACCTGAGAACATGGAGGGACACAGAGGGGGACTGGAGGAGGGACCTGTGAGAACCCTGGAGGGACATAGCAGGGGGACTCCTGAGAGGGACCACAGAGAGGGGACATGAGGGGGACCCGTGAACACAGGGGGACACACAGACAAGGGGGACACTCTGGGAGGGACCTAAGAGGGGACAGACATAGAGGGCCTACAGAGGGGACACAGACGCGACCACAAAGAGTTTTCATAAGAGAGGGGACACGAGGACACAAGGAAGTATAAGGGGACAGAGACAAAGGAGGGAGAGCAAGGGGGACACCTGAGAGCACAGAGAGGGACGAGGGACCCTGAGGGAGGGAACACGAGGGGAGCCTACAGACACGAACATGAGGGGACATAGACCTCGTGAGACACAGAGGAGGCTGACCTGAGGGTTTCCACAGCTGAGAGACATGAGGACGCAGACACGAAGGGGACACAGAAGAAGGGGGGACCTAGAGACTCCTGAGAGAGGGAACAGAGGCATGGAGGTTTCCTAAGACCCACAGACATGTGAGGAGGACACAGTTTCCTGAGCAGCATGGAGGAGGGACAGACCCTGACATAAAGAGGGGACACAAGACCTGAGAGGTTTCCTGAGAGGGAGACCCTGAGACCTGGAGGGACCACAGAGACCCTGAGGTTCCTGACGAAAGGGGACTCAGAGGGACACAGGGGGACACGAGGTTCCTGGGGGGACCTGGGGGACACGAGGAGGGACCACGAGGGGGACATAGCCAGCAGAGGGGACCACTGAGAGAGACAGGGGGCACATGAGGGGACACAGGGGACATGAGGGACCATGACATGAGGGGAACCCTGTGAGGGGACATGAGGGGACTACAGGGAGGGATTTTTAGGTTGGGCTTTTTGAGGATACCAGAGGAAGATTGCAGGTTGAATTTTAGGGGTCCCTAAGGGATATTTTGGTGAGTGGGTACCGAGGGGAGGATTACGGCTGGATTTTGGGGGTCTCTGGGGTTTTCAGCGGTGCCGAGAAGGATTACAGGGTGGGCTGCCTGAGTGAGATCAGGGGGAGGAGAAAACCAAAGAGACCTGACAGAAAAGGTACAGGGGTTTCAAAGGTCAAGGGAGTGAACTGAGGGGGGTCCTAGGGCAATTTCAGGATCCTGAAAATTTTTGGGGGTGGAATCTAGAAATTTCAGGGGCGTCGCAAAACTCGAGGGTCAGGGCGCAGCTCGGCAGGCGGAGGGAACCCTGGGAGCTGAGAATTGGGGGGTCCCAAACAATGAGAGAGCTCAGGGGATCAACGGCTCGCCAAAAATCAGGATTATTGCAACCACGGTGTCAAAGTAATACGGAGTTTTTGTTGCGCAACCGGCAAAGTTCATCTCCGCGAAAATGATAATTTGCATAACCTCACCCCGCAGGGCCGCTGAAGAAAATCCCACAATGCGGAGGATCCGCTGTCATTGCATAACCGCCCGCATGGTGCCGCCCTTCCGGGCGGCTCAGTTCCCTCAGTGCTCCCCAGTAGGCGGCTGGCGGGGAAAACGCCAGTTCACTGCGGGACTCCAGCATCGCGCTGCTCGTAATCATTCAGCGCTCCCAGGGATCACTGGCGGCGCCGCGGAGTCGCAACCGCTTGGACACCGCCAGGGCAGAGCGCGGCTGCTTTGGGTCGGCACCTGCGAGGGCCCGGGCTGGGGCAGGACGGAGGGGCAGGGGCAGGGAGGGCAGGGAGAGGGAGGAAGCTACGGCAGGAAGAGGAGGAGCGATTTTTGGAACCACGCTGCCGCCCATGAAACGCCAGGTTTAACGGGTGCGGCAGCATCCTTTAAAATCCCGCAGGTGAGGCGGCGAGAGAGGAGCTCGCCCCAAATCCATCGCGGGGGGCCTCGGGGAGGGTTTTGTTGCGGTTCAGGGGATGTTCGGGTGTTGCCGGGCTCAAAGCCGAGCCGGGAATGGCTGGCGAGGATCTTGGCGGCTCCCGCGTGGCGATCGCCCGGTCCCGGCAGGGAGGGGCGATCTCGGCTCTGGGGATCCGCGGCTTGAGGCGGGGGGAGCACGAGGAACGGGGCAGGGGAGAGCGCCCAGAGGGGCGATCCGGGCAGGGGGACCCCGGCAGCCTGGAGGGGTGCGGGAGCTCGGTGCTGAGCGGGACTCCAGGCCCCGAGGCTGAAAGGGGCGCTGACTTCTCCAGCTGCGCTCGGGCAGCGCCACAGCATGGCCCGCTCAGCCCTTGTTTCTCTCCTCAAACCAGGAGTTCACAGAAGCTTGGCACCAAGAAGAGAGGAGGAGGAAGCCATGAGGACGGGTCGATGGCCCAGGAGCCGCAGGCGGTGAGGAGGAAGTCAGGGCCCCTTTCCCCTGTGTCCTGCTCCATCTCCCAGCCCAGCACGGCCCCGGCTGCAGCACAGCCCTGGGGGGGATCTCCTTGCCCTTCCCTCGGGCAGGAGTCAAATCCCATCCTGTCCTTGTCCTTCCTCCCGCAGGCAGGAGCTGAGCACGGACAGCAGGGAGGACAAATCAGCACTAGCCTCGGGCAAGGATGTTGGCAGCGGCTCCCACAGCAGGAATGCAGCAGGGGAGGAAAATCCCATAGATCCCGCACCAGGAGGGAGCTGCTGGCACAGCCGGGGGATCCCAGCAGGAAAGAGCCAGCCCGGGCGGGGGAGGCGGAGCTCGGAGGCTAGGGCGCTGCGTGAGCAGCTTCACCAGAGGGGAGCCCTACAAGTGCTCGGAATGTAGGAGCGATGGATTTAGGAGGAGATCAGAACTGACTGTACAGGAGGAATGCACACGGGGGAGCGGCCCTACGAGTGTGGGGAGTGTGGGATGAGAAATTCAGCATAACTCAGGCCTGACTGTGCACCAGGGAAGCCACACTGGAGAGAAACCCTCAGTGTGAGGAGTGTGGGAAGAAGATTTACCAGAGCTCGGCTTGACTGTGCACCAAGAGGATCCACACAGGGGAGAGGCCCTACGAGTGTGAGGAGTGTGGGAAGAGATTTACCCAGAGCTCCGGCTTGACTGTGCACCAGAGGGGTCCACACAGAGAGAAGCCCTCACGAGGTGTGGGGAGTGTGGGAGAGAACATTCAGGCAGAGCTCACAGCTGACTATGCACCAGAGAGGAGCCACACTGGGGAGAAGCCCTACGAGTGTGATAAATGCCAGAAGAGGTTTATATCAAGAACCAATCTCATCCAGCACTGCTCGCTCACAGGGATGAGAAGCCATATGAGTGTCTGACTGTGGGAAGAGCTTCAGGCACAACTCAAACCCTACTCACCCAGCAGGGCGCATCCCACACTGGGGAGAGACCGCTTGAGTGTGATAAATCTTGAGGAAGAGGGTTTTCAGGCCAGTTCCGATCTCCTCGTGCACTACTCGCATTCACAAAGATGAAGACGTTCCACGCTGCTCCGACTGCTGAGGAAAGGGCTTCAAAGTGCAACTCACATCGATGCACCCACCGGCAGCATCCACACGGGGAGAACCCTACAAGTGTGACAAATGCAAGAAGGGGTTTCAGACCAGTTCCCATCTCGTGGTACTTTTCTCAGCATTCACACAGGTGAGAGGCCTTATGGGTGTCCTGATTGTGGGAAGCCTTCCAAGCAAAACTCCACCCTCCCTCACCCACCGAAGCACACCACGCGGGAGGGACCCTACAGGTGTGCATGCGTGTGGGAAGAGACTGCTCCCAGCTCTACCAGCTCACACCATGGAGACACCACAGAGAAGCACTGCAGAGTGCCCAGTCAGGGGAAGAGCTTGCGTGCGCTGCTCCAGCTCCATCCCCCATGGCAGGGATCCAGCTGGATGATCCCCAGTGACCCCCAGGTGAGCAGAGCCCCATGGGAGCCCTGGTGCGCTGATCCCTGTTGGGAAGACACCTGGCTGGGGCTCACATCCCCTGAAAGCCCATCAGTCCAATTCGTTCCCGCTCCTCCTTCCCCTCCCTGTCCACGTATTCTCTGCCCACTTGTCGTTCCCATCATTCCCAGTCCCATATCCCTGTGTGTTGGGTAGGATAAGGATTTGACAGGAAGCTCTCACAGAATCATTATGTAGAACATTACCATTTCTGTATTTCCAGTGCAGTTCCCGTGTTACTCTTCCCAATCCTGTTCCCAGTTTTCCAATTTCCAATCCCTGATACATCTACTCATTCCCAATCCCATATTCTCTCGATTGCTATTTCCATAGTGCCATTTTGTTCCCATATTTTTAATCCCTGTTTCCCCTTTTTCATTTCCTTTTCACGTCTCTGTCCCATTCCCAGTGTTGAAGTGTGGAACACAGAAGCCTCTCTAAGTCCCCTCGAGAATTTGAACAGAATGCAGGTAAATTAAAACCTTTTGAGAAAGCTAAACTACGGTATGTTGCACAGACATGAGGTGAGATCTGTGCTTTTTGTTTTAATTGAAATATTGGTTTGCATAGAATGAGGAAGTAAAAGTATAAATCTTAGTTTGAAGTAAGTAACAATATGTTTGAAGTGCCTTAAAAGTAAGGGCTTTAGAATCTGGTGTCAAAAATAACTTTGCATTGAGAGCTCAAGACCACAGCTCTGGAAGAAACAAAATCGATAAGGGTTCTCATGTATTCTTCAGATGAGGCGAAGAGGACCTGTGCATAACTTAGACTTAACCTTTCTATTACAGAACAGATTCTAATAGATTTAGAAGAAATGTTTGGGTTCCTGTTTTGGGTCATTGGGAAGTTGTCAGCTAAAAATCACGTCTTGGAGCCAGAGGGTCTCTCTCTCTCTCTGCATTAGCTTTCTCTTCCCTCCCCCACCATCATCATCACCAGTGCCGTGCCAGCTTTGGGAGAGAAGAGGAAGATGAAGAAAGAAAAGAAGAGAAAGAAAAGGCCAGGGGCATCTGCCTCTGGAGACTCTGCACCAGGCCGCAGCTCCGAGGCTCTTACAGCGAAGCTGCTCCTGCTGCCAGCATCGGGACTTTGGGGCAGAGAGGGTGAACAGGGACTGGAGAGCCTTGCGAGCTCTTGCGCTCTGGAGCCTGGCGTGCCACAGAAACAGCTTGCAGCAGCCAGCAGCTGCTGCTCTTGGAAGATCCTAAAGCCACAGCCAATCCCCACAGCCAGGTCCCGGTCCGCGGTCCCTATCCCCGTTCGGTTCTGCTCCTCGTCCCTGTCCCGTGTATTCTGGCTCTGGGTCCACAGTCCCGGTCCCGTTCCCCACTCCAAGGTCAGATTGCTGCACTCAGTCCTCATTCCCTGCAGTCCAATCCCGCTCCCTGTCCCCATTCCCGCTCCTCATTCCCATTCCTGTCCAGTATTCCCTGGTCCCATTCTCGGTATCGGTGCCAATCCCCAAATCCCGGTCCCTTTCCCAACTCCTGTCCCGCAGTCACGGTCCCTGTCACCATTCCTGGGTCTCTCCCCTGTACATTCCCTGTCCCCATTCCCTGTCCCATTCCCATTTCGGTCCCTGTTCCCTCTCACCGGACGCCGCCGCCATCGCTCCGTTCCCCTCACGGCGCTCACGTGACCGCAGCAACCCGCGCTGCTCCCGCCCACCAGATTCCAGCGCGGGGGTCGCTGCTGGATTTGCATAACCACGCCCTCTGGCCCCGCCCAGCGCCAGCTCTGGTCATAGCCGGGCGCTCTTGGCTCCCAGTTCCCTCCCAGTGCTCCCAGTAAGAGCGGCACTGGCAGGAAGCGCTCTAGTTCCTTCGCGGGGCTCTCAGCATCGCTGCCGCTGCTCTCCGTGTGCATTCCCAGCGCTCCCAGGATCACTGGCAGCGCCGCGGTCGCAGCCGCTGGGACACACCGCCGGGGCAGAGCGCGGCTGCTTTTGGGTGTCGGCACCTGCCCGGGCCGGGCTGGGAGCGGAGGGAGGAGCAGGATCAAGAGGAGGCAGGGAAGAGAAGGAGCAGGAAGAGCAGCAAGAGCAGCGAGCAGGAGGGACGCGGGAGGAGCGGCAGGGAAGAGGAGGAGCGATTTTGGAACCGACGCTTCTGCCGCCCGCCTTTCCGCCCAGGCGCAGCTTTCCCCGGGTGCGGCAGCATCGCCCCCAAAAATCCCGCAGGTGAGCGGCGAGAGGGAGCTCCCCAAATCCATCGCAGGCTCCGGGAGGGTTTATTTTGCAGTTCAGGGGATGTTCGGGTGTTGCCGGAGCTCAAAGCCGAGCCGGGAATGGCCCCTGGCGGGGATCTTGGCGGCTCCCGCGTGGCGATCGCCCGGTCCCCGGCGGGGGAGAGGCGATCTCGGCTCTGGGGATCCGCGGCAGAGGCGGGGAGCAGGAGCCCAGGCAGGGAGAGCGCCCAGGGGCGATCCCGGAGCCGGGAGACCCCCGGCAGCCTGGAGGGGTGCGGGGCTCGGTGCTAGGCAGGCTCCAGGCCCCCCGAGAGCTGAAAGGGGCGCTGACTTCTCCAGCTGCGCTCGGGCAGCGCCACCAGCAAACCAACCCAGCTCAGCCCTTGTTTTCTCCCCAAACCAGGAGTTTCCCAGAGCTTTGGTTGCATTGAGGGAGGAGGAATAGTCCCGTGAGGAAGAGAAAGATGTCCTAGGGCTGCAGGCAGGTGAAGGGAGGAAGTCAGGGGCCTCTTTCCC
Source organism: Luscinia megarhynchos (assembly GCA_034336665.1). Taxonomy (NCBI): domain Eukaryota; kingdom Metazoa; phylum Chordata; class Aves; order Passeriformes; family Muscicapidae; genus Luscinia; species Luscinia megarhynchos. The sequence continues at coordinate 8,213 of JAPFBE010000627.1, forward strand.
CCTGTGTCCTGCTCCATCTCCCAGCCCAGCACGGCCCGGCTGCAGCACAGCCCTGGGGATCTCCTTACCCTTCCACTCAGACGCGGAGGCAAAATCCCATCCCTGTCACTTGTTCTTCCTCCCATGAGGCAAGGAGCTGAGACCGCAGGGACAGCAGGGAGGATAAATCCCATGGCACAGCCTCGGGCGAGAGGATGTTGGCAGCGGCTGCATGGTGCAGGAATGCAGCGGGGAGGAAAATCCCACGCAGATCCCGCACCAGGAGGGGCTGCAAACGCACAGCCGGGGATCCCAGCTTGGGAAAAGAGCCAGCCGGGCGGGGAGGCTGGAGCTCAGGCTGGGGCTGTGTGAGCAGCTTCACCGATGGAGAAGCCCTACAAGAGGATGCTCGAATGTGGGAAAAGCTTCAGGTGGCGATCAATCTAGATCCAACACAAGAGAGAATCCACATGGGGAGCGACCCTATGAGTGTGGGGAGTGTGGGAAGAGATTCAGCCAGAGCTCAAACCTGAGTCTACGCGGAGGGTCCACACTGGGGAGCGGCCTACGAGTGTGTGGTGTGTGGGAAGAGATTCAGCCACAGCTCGAACCCTGACTGTGCACCTTAGGATCCACACACTGGAGGAGCATGACCCTATGAGTGTGAGGAGTGTGGGAAGAGATTCAGGCAGCTCAGCACTGATTCTACCAGAGGAACCACACTGGGAGAGGCCATTCCAGTGTGTGATATATGCAGGAAAGAAGCTTTCCTGGTAGAGCCTATCTCCTCAAACACTACTCGCACTCCCACACTGATGAGAGGCCCTTACAGGTGTCCTGATTGTGGGCGGGGCTTCAAGCACAGCTCACTCTCATCATCCACGGCGCATCCACACTGGGGAGAACCCTACGAGTGTAGGGGAATGTGGGGAGAAACATTCGAGGCAGCAGCCTGAGAGCTGACTGTGCACCTGAGGAGCCACACTGGGGAGAGACCCTACTGAGTGGCGATAAATGCGGGGAAGAGGTTTCAGACCAGCTCCAGCCTCCTCTTGCACTATCGCACTCCATGGATGAGAGGCCTTCACGAGTGTCCCTGACTGTGGGAAGGGCTTCAAGCTCAACTCACACCTCATCACCCACCAGCAGCACCCACACTGGGGAGAGACCCTACTGAGTGTGATAAATCGGGAAGAAGCTTTCCCAACAGCTCTTGTCTCCTCAGACACTATCGCATTCACAAGGATGAGAGGCCCGTTCCGCTGCTACGACTGCGGGAAGGGCTTCAAGCAAAACTCTGCCCTTGTTGCCACGGCTCACTACACTGGGAGGCCTACAAAGATGTGATAGAAATGCAGGAAGAGTTTTCAGACCAACTCAGTCTCCTCCTGCACTACTCGCATTCACAGGGATGAGAGGCCTTATGAGTGTCCTGACTGCGGGAGGGCTTCAAGCACAGTTCGCTCGTCACCCACCAGCGCACCCACACGGGGAAGACCTACATGTGTCCCAGTGTGGGAAGAGCTTTTTCCAACAGCTCCAACTTGACCAAACACCAACGAGAAGGCTCCATGAGAGAAGCCCTCGCGAGTGCCCTGAGTGTGGGAAGAGCTTCGTCGCTGCTCCAGCTCCATCCCCCATGGCGGGATCATGCTGGATGATCCCAGGATCCACCAGAGCCCACGCTGAGCCCTGGTGCAGCTGACCCCTGTTGGGAAGACACCTGGCTGGGAGCTCCACATCCCCCTAGCTTCCCATTTTATGAATTTTCTTTGCTTTTTTTGTCCTTCCCAAATACCCACATCTAGGTTAAAATGAAGGAATTTGAGCAGAGATGTGCTTGGGGACTATGGGGGAATCTTCTAGGGGATGTGGGGGATGCTGGGTTCCAGGGGATTTAAAAGGGGTCCTTGAGGGGTTGCTCAGGGGCTTTGGGCACCCCAGGCCCAGCAGCTCTGGCTGCACTGGGAGACCCCTGGCTGAGGGTTCTGGGGCAGCTGATCAATGGCCCCTGGCTGACACTGTCCCTGTGTCCCCCCCTGTCTCAGCTCCTGCTGTCCCCTGCCCAGGGATCCCCCTCTCCCGCTTTCCACTGTTTCTGCCTCTATCCCGTTCTCATCTCAGCCCCCCTCCCCATCCTGCTCCCATCCCAGTCCTGGATCCCATTCCCTTTTTCCCCATTCCCATCTCATTTCCCTGTCCTCATTCCCAGTCCCTGTCCCCTCTTTCTGGTGGCTGCCACCATTGCCCTGGCCCCTTCCATCCCACCCTGCTGTGCGGCCAGAATTTCCTATTATGTTTCCAATTAAATTCCTAATTAATGCCTGCAGTGCCTTTTCCTGCTGTTTTCGATGGGAGTCAAGACACAATTCTCAAAATTTCAGTACTTTTGGTGCCAGGACCAAGATCTGTGTCCATTCCCAATCTGCTTGGGATCCATGCCATTCCTGGGATCTGTGCCCATTGCCAATCTCAATGGGATTTGTGCCCATTCCCAATCTGCGGCTCGGGATCCGGTGCCCATTCCTGGGATTTTTGCCCATTTCAATCTCCAATGCGATTTGTGCCCATTCTCAATCTCAAATGGGTTGTGCCCATTCCTGGCATTTCGTGTGCTTCAATCTCAACAGGATCCGTTGCCCATTCTTTGGGATTTGTGCCCATTCAGGATTATTCAAACCAGGGTTTATCAAATCCTCCTTCCTGGTATCATAACTTCTCCATTCCTTTCCATCTTTTTCCCTTTTCCATCCTATTTTCCCCTTTTTCACCACTCCTTTTTTGCCTCTTCATGAGAAAACAGGTGGAAAAATACCAGGGAAAAACAGAAAAGAAAACCCTGAGAGTGAGAAATTATTATAATATTTTAAAAATTAATTAAAAGAGAGAGGAAAAAAGAGCGAGAATAAAACATTATCAAATCCCACCAAGGCTGGAGGGAATTTTTATTTTTTATTTGTCGAGAATAAAGATGGAATTTGGCTGAGGGAATTCCCAAAAAAGGAAAAACCCCAAGGCAGAGCAGCTCCATACGTATGAATCCGATGGAATTCAGAAGAATTGTGGGGAGGAGGAGGAGATTTAAAATGGGATTGGGATACAAAAATCTGAAAATCCAGTGAGCAGGACAAAAAAGAAAAAAGAAGAAAATGGAGTAAGGGGAAGAAGAGAGGAGGAAAGGAGGGGAGGGAGGAGGGAGAAATGGAAAAAAGGTGGAAAAGAAAAAATTGAGAAAAAAGGGGAAAAAAGAGAAAAAGAGGAGGAGAAAAGTGGGAAGGAAAAATGGAGAAAAAAGAGAAAAGAAAAAGGGAAGAATAGGAGAGAAAGGGCCAAGAAAAAATGGAGAAAAGGGAAAGAAAAAATGGAAAAGAAGGAGGAAAATTGGGGAAACAAGGACAAAAGGGGAAAGGAGAAAAAAATTAGGAGAAAGAGGAAGAAAACAGGGGAATGAAAAAAATGGAGAAAAGGAGGAAAATTGGGAAACAAGCGGGAAAAAAGGGGAAGGGGAAAAGAGGGGAAAAAAGGAGGAAAGGGGAACAAAAAAGGCAGAAAAGAGAGGGAAAAATGGAAGCAAGAAAGGAAAAGGGAATAGATGGAAAAAAAGGAGGAAAAAGCTGGAAAAAACCCAGCAGGGCAGAATAACGGCACCAAAACCGAATTTGAGCTTAGGAATTTCCCTCAGGAAGAAGGAGAAGCATCAGACAAAAACCAAAACTAAAGCCCAGGGTGTGCAGAGCTCCCCAGCCGTGCTGATGGCGATGGAAGGCGTGGCGTTGTAGATGACCTGGTGGCGTTATTCCAGGTGTAGAGAACCCTCTCCCGTGGGTTGTAGTCCAGCATGGAAATGTGGGAATATTGGTTTGTGGAAGGGGATGTCGGTGTGTTAAGTAGCTGGAGGTGTTGGTGTGGTGGCGAAATAAATCTTAGGCGCCCGGCCAGGTGGGAGTTAGTGAGGGAGGGAAAGGGGAGAGGATGAGGGAAGGGTTGAGTTGGTGAGGTGGGGTTGGGGGATGGAGGAAATGGGGGAAAGGAGGGGAAAAGAGGAGGGAAATGGAAGAAATGGGGAAAAAATAAAGGGAAATTAAGGAGAAAGGAGAAAGGGAAAATGGAGGAAAAAGGGGGAAAAAAAGGTGGGAAGAAAAAATGGAGAAAAAAGTGGGAAAATAGGAAAAAAAATAGAGAAAGCGGGAATGGAAAAATGGAGGAAAAGGGGGAAAAGAGGCGGGGAAGAAAAAACAGAGAAAAAAGGGGAAAAAGAAAGGAGAAAAGGGGAATGGAAAAATGGTGAAAAAAGAGGAAAAAAGAAAAGAAAAAAGGGAGAAAGTGAATGGGAAATGGGGGAAAGGAGAAAATGGAGAAAAAGAGGAAATAAATGGGTGAAAAAAGAAGGAAAAAAAGGGAGAGAAAAAGGCAAAAAAGGCAGAAAGTGAAAAAATGGATAAAAGAGGGAAAATAAAGGAGGAAAAGGAGGAATAGGGGAAAAAAGGAGGAAAAACCTGGAAAAACTCAGCAGGAGCAGAATAACGCGGCACCAAAACCGAATTTGAGCTTGGGAATTTCCACTCGGAAAGGAGAAGCGGCGGAAGCATCGGGAACAAAACCCAAAAAAACCCCCAAAGCCCCAGGAATTGTGCAGGTCCATCAGAGCTCCCGGCCGTGCTGATGACGATGGAAGAAGCGTGGCGTTATGCAGATGACCTGGTGGCCGTTATTCCAGGTGTAGAAAGAACCCCTCTCCAGCGGGTTGTAGTCAGCATGGAAATGTGGGAATATTGGTTGTGGAAGGGGATGTCGGTGTATTAGTAGCTGGAGGTGTTGGTGTGGTAAAGCGAAATAAATCTTGGCGCCGGCCAGGTGGGAGTTGGTGGCGTAGAGGGGCGCGCAGATCATGAAAGGACTTCGCCGGCGCTGCGCTTGGGGTAACCGGTATCAACTCCTCAACACCTCCAAGGTCTGGGGGATCCACCCGGCTCACCACGATGTTGCCGGCGTTTTGGTTGGTGGTGTAGACCACCCACAGGCGTTCTCGTCCACCATGAAGTCGATGTCGGACACCCCACGAAAGTAAGGAAGGTGTTGTTGTACCCGAGCGCCCGGCGAGAGATACGCTGCACCAGTACGCTCATGGATGCGAGTAGTAGCGCCACGGCGGCGTTGCTTTGGAATTTGTTGTAGTACAAGGAGCCGTTGAAGACGGCGTGGCGAGTGCCGGCCCAAGGGTGAGGGAGGAGGTGCTGGACGAAGTTTTGGCCGCTGATGAAGTCGGTGAGGCTGCGAATTCCAACGCGGGCGGCCCTTGTAGTAGCCATCCATGTACCACACCTGGAGGCGGAGAGAAAAGGGTTAAAATGGGGTAAAATTGGTTAAAATGTATTTAAAATTGGTTAAAATGTATGTTAAAATGAGGTTAAAATTCCAGCGTGTGACCCCTTGTAGTAGCCGATCCATAGCACCACACCTGGAGTGAGGAGAAAGGGTTAAAAACGAGGGTAAAATTGGTTAAAATGTGTTAAAATTGGTTAAAATGTGTTAAAATGAGGTTAAAATTCCAGCACGCGGCGGCCCTTGTAGTAGCCGTCCATGTACCACACCTGGAGCGGGAGGGAAAGGGTTAAAATGGGGTAAAATTGGTTAAAATGTGTTAAAATTGGTTAAAATGTGTTAAAATGAGGTTAAAATTCCAGCACGCGGCGGCCCTTGTAGTAGCCGTCCATGTACCACACCTGGAGCGGGAGGGAAAGGGTTAAAATGGGGTAAAATTGGTTTTAAATGGTTAAAATGTGTTAAAATTGCGGGAAATGGGGTTAAAATGAGGTTAAAATTCCAGCACACGGTGGCCCTTGTAGTAGCCATCCATGTACCACACCTGGAGGCCGGGAGGGAAAGGGGTAAAATGGGTTAAAATTGGTTTTAAATTGTTAAAATGTGTTAAAATTAGGAAAAATGGGGTTAAAATGAGGTTAAAATTCCAGCACATGGCGGCCCTTGTAGTAGCCGTCCATGTACCACACCTGGAGCGGGAGGGAAAGGGTTAAAATGGGGTAAAATTGGTTTTAAATGGTTAAAATGTGTTAAAATTAGGGGAAATGGGGTTAAAATGAGGTTAAAATTCCAGCACGTGGCGGCCCTTGTAGTAGCCGTCCATGCACCACACCTGGAGCGGGAGGAAAGGGTTAAAATGGGGTAAAATTGGTTAAAATGTGTTAGAATTGGTTAAAATGAGGTTGAAATTGGGTTAAAATAAAGTAAAAATAGATTAAAATGGGGTTAAATGGGGTCAAAATGGGATTGAATTTCAGGTTAAAATGGGGTTAAAATAGCATAAAATGGGTTAAAGTGGCATCGAACGGGGGGGAAATGGGGTGAAAATTCATGTTTAAATTCAGGTTAAAATGGGGTCAAAATTGTTAAAATGGGGCAAAAATTTGGTTTAAAATGTGGTGCAAATAAGTCAAAATGGGGTTGAAATTTGGGTTAAAACATGTTAAAATTGGGGGAAATGGGGTTAAAATGAGGTTAAAATTCCAGCACGCGGCGGCCCTTGTAGTAGCCGTCCATGTACCACACCTGGAGCGGGAGGGAAAGGGTTAAAATGGGGTAAAATTGGGTTAAAATTTGTTTTAAATGGTTAAAATTGGTTAAAACGTGTTAATTGGGTAAAATTGGTTAAAATGTGTTAGAATTGGTTAAAATGAGGGTGAAATTGGGTTAAAATAAAGTCAAAATTGGTTTAAATGGGGTCGAAATGGGGCCAAAATTCCGGTTAAAATTATGTTTAAATGGGGTCAAAATAGGATAAAATGGGTGAAAATGGGTTAAAATGGCATCAAAATGGGGGGAAATAGGGTGAAAATTCAGGTTAAAATGGCGTTAAAATGGGGTCAAAATTGGTGCTAAAATGGGGTGAAAATGGGACTAAAATTTGGTTTAAAATATGGTCAAATTGGTGTTAAAACGGGGCAAAAACTTGGTTTCAAATGTGGTCCAAATGGGTTAAAATGGGGTTAAAATTTGGGTTAAAATGTGTTAAAATTGGGTTAAAATGATGTTAAAATTTGTGTTAAGAAAGAGAGGGTCAAAATGGGGTTAAAATGTAGTTGAAATTCATGTTAAAATTGAGTCAAAATCGGGGAAAATTAGGGTAAAAATGGGGTCAAAATTTGGGTCAAAATAGGGTCAAATTTTGGGTTAGAATGGGGATAAAATGAAGAAAAAATGGGATAAAATGGAATAAAATGGGGTCAAAATGGGGCTAAAATTTGGATTAAGTGGGGTCAAAATGAGGTAAAAATCCAAATCCATGGATTTTCACCCCAAAAATTTTAGGATTGTGCCCAAATCCCCCCAAAATCCCAAATCCCCACAAAATCCCAAAACCCCAAAAATCCCAAATCCTCCCAAAATCCCAAATCCCCAAAATCCCAAATCCTCCCAAAATCCCAAATCCTCCCAAAATCCCATCCACCTTCCAAATCCGCGGATTTCCACCCAAAATCCTCCTGGATTTTTACCCAAATCTCCTAAAAATCCCAAATCCTGGAGGATATTTTTTGGGGAAAAATCCCAAATTTTTGGGAAAATCCCGATTTCCTCACCCGGTTGTCGGCGCTGGGCGTCATCGTGTCGGTCATCCAGGATCCGAAGCGCGACCCCGAGGCGCGGATGGTGATGGGATTGCTGACACCTGTCAGCTTCCCACAGCCTGGAATTTTGGGAAAAAACGGGAATTTTGGGAAGAAAAACGGGAGTTTTAGAAAAAAACCGGGAATTTTAGGAAGAAAAATGCGAATTTTGGGGGACAATCCGGGATGCCAAGGTGGGGATGGTGATGGGATTGCTGACCCCTGTCAGCTTCCCACAGCCTGGAATTTTGGGAAAAAACGGGATTTTTTGGAAAAAACAGGAGTTTTGGGAAGAAAAACGGGAGTTTTAGAAAAAAACCGGGAATTTTAGGAAGAAAAATGCGAATTTTGGGGAAAATCAAGGATGTCAAGGTGGGGATGGTGATGGGATTGCTGACACCAGTCAGGTTCCCACAGCCTGGAATTTTGGGAAAAAACGGGAATTTTGGGAAAAAACAGGAATTTGGGGAAAAAACTGGAATTTGGGGAAAAAAAATGGGAATTTTAGCAAGAAAAATGGGAATTTTGGGGAAAATCAAGGATGTCAAGGTGGGGATGGTGATGGGATTGCTGACACCAGTCAGGTTCCCACAGCCTGGAATTGGGGTAAAAAATGGGAATTTTGGGAAAAAACTGAAATTTTGGGGAAAAAATGGAGTTTTAGGAAAAAAACCGGGAATTTTTGGAAGAAAATGGGAATTCTGGGGGAAAATCCGGGATGCCAAGGTGGGGATGGTGATGGGATTGCTGACACCAGTCAGGTTCCCACAGCCTGGAATTTTGGGAAAAAATGGGAATTTTGGGAAAAAACAGGAATTTTGGGAAAAATGGGAAGTTTGGGGGAAAAATGGGATTTTCAGGGAGACTTTGGAGAGGTTTTGAGAAGATTTTTGGGGGGATTTTGAAGGGGATTTGAGGAGGATTTTGGAATAAATTTTTGAGATTTTGGGCAGATTTTGGGAGGATTTAAGGAAGATTTTGGGTGGAATTATTTTAAGGTTTTGGGGCAAATTTGGGGGTTTTTTTGGGATATTTTTACCCAGTATTTTTGTGGATTTTGGGATTTTTTGGGGGGATTTTGGGGGAGATTTTGAAGGGGATTTAGGGAAAAATTATAGAGACATTTTGAGAAGATTTTGGGGGGATTTTGAAGGGGATTTCAGGGAGATTTTGGGATGGATTTTTGAGATTTAGGGATGATTTTGTGGGGGATTTTTGGGGGGAATTTTGATTTATTTTGGGTTGGATTTTAAAGACATTTCAAGATTTTGGGCGGGAATTTTTTTACGGTTTTGGGGCAAATTTTACCCGATTTTAACCAAGTTTTTTTTGTCTTTTATCCCGAATTTTTGCTTTTTGGAGGATTTTTTTACTCAGCTTCTGGTGTTGGGTTTTGGGCCTTTTTGGGGGGATTTTGGGGGAGATTTTGAAGGGGATTTTGGGAAAAATCGAGACATTTTGAGAAGATTTTGGGGGATTTTTGAGCAGGGATTTCAGGGAGATTTTTGGGATGGAGTTTTGAGATTTAGGGATGATGATTTTGTGGAGGATTTTTGGGGGAATTTTGATTTATTTTGGGTTGGATTTTAAAGACATTTCAAGATTTTGGGCGGGAATTTTTTTACGGTTTTGGGGCAAATTTTACCCGATTTTAACCAAGTTTTTTTGTCTTTTATCCCGAATTTTTGCTTTTTTGAGGATTTTTTTACTCAGCTTCTGGTCTTGGGTTTTGGGCCTTTTTGGGGGGATTTTGGGGGAGATTTTGAAGGGAATTTTGGGAGAAATTTTGGAGACATTTTGAGATTTTTGGTGTATTTTTGAAAGGGATTTGAGAGAGAGATTTTGGGATGGATTTTTGATATTTAGGGATGATTTCATGGCGGATTTTTGGGTTATTTTGAGAGAGATTTTAAAGACATTTCAAGAAGATTTTGGGCGGGAATTTTTTTACGGTTTTGTTGCAAATTTCACTCGATTTTAACCGGGTTTTTTTTGCTTTTAACCCAAATTTTTGATTTTTGAGGATTTTTTTTTACCCAGTTTCTGCAGGCAGGCGTGCAGCCTGGCCTCCAGCAGCAGCACCCGCTGCTGCAGCTCCTCGTAGTCGTAGGCTCCCATCTCCTCCTGGATGGCCAGGAGGATCCCAGAGAGGTTCCTGACCTCGTCCTTGAGCTGCACGATGAGCCTGGAGTCGGATTTGTACTGCTCCAGCACCGGCAGCAGCGGCAGCAGCTCCTGCATCTTCTGCTGCAGGTCCTGCAGGAAAAATCTGGGAAAAAATTGGGGAAAAATTGGGGGAAAATTGGGGGAAAAATTGGGGGAAAATTGGGGGAAATATTGGGGGAAAAAATGGGGAAAAAATGGGGGAAAAAATTGGGGGAAAATTGGGGGAAAATTGGGGAAAAAATGGGGAAAAATTGGGGAAAATTGGGGGAAAATTGGGGGAAAATTGGGGGAAAAATGGGGAAAAATTGGGGAAAATTGGGAAAAAATTGGGAATAATGGGGAGAATGGGGAAAAATTGGGAAAATTGGGAAAAATGGGGGGGGAGAATGGGGGGATCACTGGGGAAAGAGTGGGAAAAAATTGGGAAGAAATTGGGAAAAAATTTGGGAAAATTTGGGAAAAATTGGGGAAAATTGGGAAAAAAATTTGGAATAATGGGGGAGAATCGCGGGGGATCATTGGGGAAAAATAGGGAAAAAATAGGGAAAAATTGGGGAAAAATTGGGAAAAATTTGGAATAATGGGGGGAGAATGGGGAAAAATTGGGGAAAAAATGGGGAAAAATTGGGGGAAAAATTGGGAAAAAATTTGGAATAATGGGGTGAAATTGTGGGATCATTGGGGGAAAATTTGGAATAATGAGGAAAAAATTGTGGGGTTTGGGTTGGGATTATAGGGAAAAAATGGGAATAATGGGGGGAAAATTGGGGGATCATTGGGAAAAAATTTGGGGGAAATGAGGTAAAAATGAGGATTTGAGTTTTGGATCATTGGGAAAAAAATTGGGAATAATGGGGGAAGAATTGTGGGAGATAAAAGGCTGTTTTGGGGGGGTTAAAAAATGAGATTTTTGGGGGTTATAAAAGGAGATTTTTTGCCGGGATAGAAGGTAGATTTTTGGTGATAAAAAAAGATATTTTTGGGGATAAAAAATTATATTTTTAGGGATAAAAAATGATATGTTTGGAGATAAAAAATGATATTTTTGGAGATAAAAAATTATATTTTTGGGGATAAAAAATGAGATTTTTGGTGATAAAAAATTATATTTTTGGGGATAAAAAATGATATTTTTGGTGATAAAGTGATATTTTTGGGAATAAAAAATTGATATTTTTGGAGTTAAAAAACGATATTTTTGGCGATAAAAAATCAGATTTTAGGAGATAAAAAGTTATATTTTTAGGGATAAAAAATGATATGTTTGGAGATAAAAAATGATATTTTTGGAGATAAAAAATAATATTTTTGGGGATAAAAAAATAATATTTTTGGGGATAAAAAATGCTATTTTTGGTGATAAAGTGATATTTTTGGGAATAAAAAATTGATATTTTTAGAGTTAAAAAATGATATTTTTGGTGATAAAAATTATATTTTTGGAGATAAAAAATGATATTTTTGGGGATAAAAAAAAGAGATTTTTGGAGTTAAAAAATTATATTTTTGGGGGATAAAAAAAAAGATTTTTGGGGATATAAAATAAGATTTTTGGACTTAAAAAATGATATTTTTGGGGATTAAAAAATGGAAGGAGTGACCTGGAAGCTGCGGGCGCTGAGCCCCCGGGGCCCCTCGGCCGCCGCGCGGAGCCGCGAGCCCAGAGCCGAGAGCGGCGACTCCGCGTCCCGCACGTACTGCAGGTCCCGGAAGGTGCGGAGCTCCAGCAGCGCCACCGACTGCGACAGGTTCTGAACCTGAAAGGGTTAATTAATGTGTTAATTGGGGTCATTAATGGGTTAATTGGGGTCGTTATTTGGGTTAAAATTTGGATTATTTGGTTTAAAATTGGAATTATTGGGGTTAATGACATGGAGCTCCAGCAGCGCCACCGACTGCAACAGGTTCTGAAACTGAAAGGGTTAATTAATGTCTTAATTGGGGTCATTAATGGGTTAATTAGATTCATTAGTGGGGATAAAATCTGAATTATTTTGGTAAAATCTGAATTATTTGGGTTAAAATTGGAATTATTGGGGTTAATGACACGGAGCTCCAGCAGCGCCACCGACTGCGACAGGTTCTGAACCTGCAATTACAGTCATTAACGGGTTAATTAGGGTCATTAATGGGTTAATTGGGGTCATTAACGGGCTAATTCGGGTCATTAATGGGCTAATGGGGTCGTTAGTGGGGGCAAAATCTGAATTATTTGGGTTAAAATTGGAATTATTTGGGTTAATGGCACGGAGCTCCAGCAGCGCCACCAACTGCGACAGGTTCTGAACCTGAAAGGGTTAATTAATGTGTTAATTGGGGTCATTAATGGGTTAATTAGAGTCATTAGTGGGGGTAAAATCTGAATTATTTTGGTTAAAATTGGAATTATTTGGGTTAATGACACGGAGCTCCAGCAGCGCCACCGGCTGGGAGAGGTTCTGAACCTGGGAATTAATAATTAATGAATTAATTAGAGCAATTAACGGGTTAATTTGGGTTATTAATGGGTTAATTGGGGTTATTAATGGGTTAATTAGAGTCATTAGTGGGGGCAAAATCTGAATTATTTGGGTTAAAATTGGAATTATTTGGGTTAATGGCACAGAGCTCCAGCAGCGCCACCGACTGCGACAGGTTCTGAACCTGAAAGGGTTAATTAATGTGTTAATTGGGGTCATTAATGGGTTAATTGGGGTCGTTAGTGGGGGTAAAATTGGAATTATTTGGGTTAAAATTGGAATTATTTGGGTTAATGACACGGAGCTCCAGCAGCGCCACCGACTGCGACAGGTTCTGAACCTTGGAATTAATAATTTTAATGGATTAATTGCAGTCATTAATGGGTTAATTGGGGTCATTAACGGGTTAATTAGGGTCATTAATGGGTTAATTGGGGTCGTTAGTGGGGGCAAAATCTGAATTATTTGGGTTAAAATTGGAATTATTTGGGTTAATGGCACAGAGCTCCAGCAGCTTTCACCGACTCGCGACAGGTTCTGAACCTGAAAGGGTTAATTAATGTGTTAATTGGGGTCATTAATGGGTTAATTGGGGTCGTTAGTGGGGGTAAAATTGGAATTATTTGGGTTAAAATTGGAATTATTTGGGTTAATGACACGGAGCTCCAGCAGCCACCGACCGATGCACAGGTTCTGAACCTTGGAATTAATAATTTTAATGGATTAATTGCAGTCATTAATGGGTTAATTGGGGTCATTAACGGGTTAATTAGGGTCATTAATGGGTTAATTGGGGTCGTTAGTGGGGGCAAAATCTGAATTATTTGGGATAAAATTGGAATTATTTGGGTTAATGGCACGGAGCTCCAGCAGCGCTGCCGACTGCGACAGGTTCTGAACCTGGAGGGTAATTAATGGGTTAATTACAGTCATTAATGGGTTAATTGAGGTCATTCATGGGCTAATTAGAGTCATTAGTGGGTTAATTAGAGTCATTAGTGGGGGTAAAATCTGAATTATTTGGGTTAAAATTGGAATTATTTGGTTTAAAATTGGAATTATTTGGGTTAATGGCACAGTGATCCAGCACCTCCATGGACTGGGAGGGGATCACCTCGCACCGCTCACTCATTAATTAATTAAATAATTAATGTTTAAATAATTAATAACTAATTAATGATTAATTACTAATGAATATCTGACCTTTTCCAGCAGCTGCCTGAGCTGGATCCCCCTCAGGTCCCTGCACGGGGATCACCTCAGACCGCTCATTAATTAATGAATCAATCACCCAATCAATTAATAATTATTAAATTAGTAATTTTTAATTAATTAGCAATTAATAAATCACCTTTTCCAGCAGCTGCCTGAGCTGGATCCCCCACAGGTCCCGGGCACAGGATCCCTGCACGGGGATCACCTCACACCGCTCATTAATTAATGAATCAATCACCCAATCAATTAATAATTATTAAATAATTAATTATAATTAATTTTTAATTAATAAATAATTAATAAATCACCTTTTCCAGCAGCTGCCTGAGCTGGATCCCCCGCAGGTCCCGGGCACAGGATCCCTGCACGGGGATCACCTCTCACCACTCATTAATTAATGAATCAATCACCCAATCAATTAATAATTATTAAATTAGTAATTTTTAGTTAATTAGCAATTAATAAATAATTAATAAATCACCTTTTCCAGCAGCTGCCTGAGCTGGATCCCCCTCAGGTCCCGGGCACAGGATCCCTGCACGGGGATCACCTCAGACCGCTCATTAATTAATGAATTAATTACCCAATCAATTAATAATTATTAAATTATTGATTATAATTAATTTTTAATTAATAAATAATTAATAAATCACCTTTTCCAGCAGCTGCCTGAGCTGGATCCCCCGCAGGTCCCGGGCACAGGATCCCTGCACGGGGATCACGGCCGTGCACAAACATTTCCCATCCGGAGCCTGAGCCGAGGTGAAAACCTGCCAGCCCTCATCTGGGCTCTGGAACAGCGTCTGAAAAATCCCAAAAATACCCAAAATTTCCAAAATTCACAAAATCCCGATCCCAAAAAAAACCCCACAAAGAAATCCAAATTTTTCCCCCTTTTTTCCCCATTTTTTTGTCATTTTTTACTCATTTTTCCCATTTTTTCCCCCATTTTTTTCCCATTTTCCCTCCATTTTTTAACAATATTTTTCCCCATTGTTAAACAATTTTCCCCCATTTTTCCCCATTTTTTTCCTCATTTTCTTCCCATTTTCCCCCATTTTTTCCTTAATTTATTCCCATTTTTCCCCTCTTTGTTCCCATTTTTTTCTCATTTTTTACTTATTTTTCCCCATTTTTCCCAGGTTTCTCTAAACCTGCCAGCCCTCATCTGGGCTCTGGAACAGCGTCTGCAAAATCCCAAAAATACCCAAAATTACCAAAATTCACAAAAATCCCAATCCCAAAAAAAACCCCACAAAGAAATCCCAATTTTTTTCCCTTTTTCCCCCCATTTTTTTGTAATTTTTTACTCATTTTTACCATTTTCCCCCCCATTTTTCCCCATTTTTCCTCCATTTTTAAACAATTTTTTCCCCATTTTAAAACAATTTTCCCCCATTTTCCCCCAGTTTTTTCTCATTTTCTTCCCATTTTCCCCCATTTTTTCCTTAATTTATTCCCATTTTTTCCCCATTTTCCCCCTCTTTGTTCCCACTTTTCCCCCATTTTTTTCTCATTTTTTACTTATTTTCCCCCATTTTTCCCAGGTTTCTCTAAACCTGCCAGCCCTCATCTGGGCTCTGGAACAGCGTCTGCAAAATCCCAAAAATACCCAAAATTACCAAAATTCACAAAATCCCGATCCCAAAATAATCCACAAAAAAAAAAAAAAAAAATCCCAATTTTCCCCTTTTTCCCCCATTTTTTTGTCATTTTTTACTCATTTTTACCATTTTCTCCCCCATTTTTTTCCCAATTTTTTTCCTAATTTTTCCCCCATTTTTAAAACAATTTTTCCCCATTCCCCCCCATTTTTTTACCATTTTCTTCCTATTTTCCCCAATTTTTTTTATCATTTTTTTCCCATTTCCCCCCCAATTTTTTCCTAATTTTTCCCTAAATTTTTCCCCATTTTTCCCCATTTTTTTCTTAATTTATTCCCATTTTTTCCCCCTTTTTCCCCAATTTTTCCCCATGTTTTTCTAAATTTATTCCAATTTTTTTTCCATTTTCCCCCTCTTTATTCCCATTTTTCCACATTTTTTCCCAATTTTTTCCCAATTTTTTCCCAATTTTTTCTCAATTTTTTCCCATTTTTTCCCCATTTCCCCCCATTTTTTCATTTTTCTCATTTTTTCAATTTTTTTCCCTTTCCCTCCCCATTTTTCTCCTTATTTTCCCCCATTTTTCCCTTTTTTTCCCATTTTTCCCCTAGGGAAAATTCCATTCCGGGCCAGATGACGTCACAAGCACGCTGACGTCACACTCAACCAAAATTAAAAAAAAAAAAAAGGAAAAAAACTCCAAAATCCCCCAAAAAATTCAGGATAAACCCCCCAAAAATCGAGAATTACCCCTAAAAACCCCAATGATGACGTCATTCCCCAAAATCGCGATTTTTTTCCACCCAAAAAATCCAGAAATTTAAAAAATTTTAAAAAATAAAATTTCCCGCAGCCCCTCCCCCACCCCCGGCAGCCGCCATGAATCCTTAATTAGGGAGCGCTGATGAATAATTAATGAGGGATTGATGAATAATTAATGAGGGATTGATGAATAATTAATGAGCACGGTCTGGGCTGGGAGGGGGGAGGGGCTGGGAGGGATTTTTGGGGATTTTTTTGGGGGAAAAGGGAAAAAAAAATGGAATTTTTGAGATTTGGGAGATTTTTGGGATTTGGGGATTTTGGGTTTTTTGGGAGGAAAAAAATCGGAATTTGTGAGGGATTTGGGATTTTGGGATTTTGGGGATTTTTTGGGGGGAAAAAGGGAAAAAAATGGAATTTTTGAGGGTTGGGATTTGGGGATTTTTGGGGTGAAAAGAGGGAATTTCCCAGGGATTTAATCCCAAAATTCCGGGAATTTATCCCCAAAAATCCCGAATTTATTTTCCCCAAATCCCCAATTTTTTATCCCCAAATCCCCAAATTTTTTATCCCAAATTTCTGATCTCTAAACCCCAAATTTTTATCTCTAAATCCCCAATTTTTTCTCCTCAAACCCCAAATTTTATCCCTAAAAATCCCCAAATTTTTACCCCAAAATCTCCAATTTTTTATCCCCATATCCCAAATTTTTTATCCCCAAATACCAAATTTTTACCCCAAACTTTAATCCCAAAATCCCAAATTTTTACCCCAAAATCCCCAATTTTTTATCCCCAAATACCAAATTTTTACCCCAAACTTTAATCCCAAAATCCCAAATTTTTATCCCAAAATCCCAAATTTTTATCCCCAAATCCCAAATTTTTACCCCAAATTTTTAATCCCAAAATCCCCCCAAAAAACCCCAAAAACTCGGGAGATTTTTGGGATGAATTTCGAGTTTTTTGTGGGTTTTTTGGGGGTTTTTTTGGTTTTTATGCGGGTTGATTGACAGCTGGGGAAGGGGAGAAGGAGCTGGGAATGAAATCCCAAAATTCCCAAAAACATCCCAAAAACAAGTCCCAAAAATTTCCCAAATAATCGCCCAAAAAGCCCCAAAAAATCCTCAAAAATACAAAAAAAAATCCCCCCAAAATCCCTCAAAAATAATAATAAAAAATAGTTTTAAAACTTCCCCCAAAATCCAAAAAATCCCCCCAAAAATCCCAAAAATCATTTAAAAAATCCCCAAAAGATCTTAAAAAAATCCCCCTCAAAACTCCAAAAAACTCAAAAAAATCCCCAAAAAATCCCCCCAAAATCCCCCAAAAGTCCCAGAAAAACTCCAAAAACTCCAAAAAAACTCCAAAAAAATTCCCCAAAAATCCCCCAAAAAATAAAAATTAAAAAATCCCAAAAAATTCCCCCCAAAAAAAAATCCCGAAATTTCCTTCCCTAAAATCCCAAAATTCCTCCAAAAAACACCCCAAAATTCTCCCCAAAATTCCAAAAATTTCACAAAAGATTCCCCCAAACATGAAAAACAATTCCCCCCAAAAAATCCCAAAAATCCCCAAAAATCCCCTCAAAAATCCTCAAAAAATCCTCAAAAATCCTGAAAAAATCCCCAAAAAATCCTCAAAAAATCCCCAAAAAATCCCCAAAAAATCCCCAAAAAATCCAAAAAAATTCCCCCCAAAATCCCAAAATTCCCTCCAAAATAAAAAGTCCCAAAAAACCCAAAATCCCCCAAAATAAAATTTAAAAAATCCCCCGAAAATAACTTTTAAAAATCCCAAAATTCCCCAAAAATCCTCCCAAAATTTGATTTTCCCGGTGGGGAAAAAAATCAAAAACCCCCCAAAAAAATGGGGGAGATCCCCAAATTTTTTTCGGGGTTGGTCCCAAAATTTTTTTTTAGGATTTTTTGGGGATTTTTTTAATTTTTAGGAATAAGGGAAGGGGGAATCCCCAAAATTCGGATTTTTGGGAATTTTGGGGGATTTTTTGGGAATGAAGGAGGAAGAATCCCCCAAAATTCGGGGATTTTTAAAAAGATTTTTAGGATTTTTGGGATTTTTGGGAATGAAGGAGGGGAATCCCCAAAATTCAGATTTTTTTTAGGATTTTTGGGGATTTTTGGGGATTTTGTTGGGAATGAAGGGAGGGGGAGTCCCCAAAATTCGGATTTTTTAAAGGATTTTTTCTGGGGATTTTTGGGAATGAGGGAGGGAATCCCCAAAATTCAGGGATTTTTTTGGGGATTTTTTTGGGATTTTTGGGAATGAAGGAGGAGGGGATCCCCAAAATTCGGATTTTTTTAAGATTTTTTAGGATTTTTGGGAATTTTTTGGGAATGAAGGAGGGGGAATCCCCAAAATTTGTATTTTTTGGGAATTTTTTGGGGATTTTTTTGGGAATGAAGGAGAGGGAAATCCCCAAAATTCGAGATTTTTTAAAAGGTTTTTTAGGATTTTTTGGGAGGATTTTTGGGAATGAGGAGAGGGGGAATCCCCCAAAATTCGGATTTTTAAAAAGATTTTTTTAGGATTTTTTTGGGGATTTTTGGGAATGAGGAGAGGGAGGAATCCCCAAAATTCGGATTTTTTAAGATTTTTGGGAATTTTTTTGGGAATTTTTTGGGGATTTTTTTGGGAATGAAGGGAGGGGGAACTCCCCAAAAATTCGATTTTTTTAGGGTTTTTTTAGGATTTTTTTGGGAATTTTTGGGAATGAAGGAGGGGGGATCCCCAAAATTCTGGTTTTTTTTTAGGAATTTTTGGGAATGAGGAGAGGGGGGATCCCCAAAATTCCGGATTTTTAGGATTTTTTAAGGATTTTTTTAGTATTTTTTGAGAATGAAGGAGGGGGGATCCCCAAAATTCGATTATTTTTAGGATTTTTTTGGGATTTTTGGGGATTTTTTGGGAATGAAGGGAGGGGGATGGTCCCCAAAATTCGGGGATTTTTTAGGATTTTTTGGGAATTTTTGGGAATGAGGGGAGGGGGAATCCCCAAAATCTGGGGAGTCCCCAAAATTTGGGATTTTTATGGATTTTTTGGGGGAATTTCAGGGGATTTTTTTGGGAAGGGTCCCCAAAATCGATTTTGGGTTTTTTTGGGGGTCCTGTTTTACCGGAAAGAAGTGGGGGATGGGGGGTGGGGAAGCGCCCCCTCCCCCTCTCTGCCGCGCCCCTCCCCCACCTCTGCCGCAGCTTAAAAAAACCCGGAAAAAGGCCTAAAAAATACCCCAAAAAATCCCAAAAATCCCAAAAAACCCCCAAAAAATCCCCCCAAAAACCCCCAAAAAATACCCCAAAAATATCCCTCCAAAAACCCAAAAATCCCTAAAACCCAAAAAAAACTCAAATACCCCCAAAAAGCCAAATACAATGTTTAAACCCATCCCAAAAAATCCCCAAAAAATCCCCCACCCAAAAAAATCCCCAAAAAATACTCAAAAAATCTTCCCCACCTCTAAAAAAAATCTGAAAAAGTCCTGAAAAATCCCCAAAAAATCCCAAAAACTCCCCCAAAAACCCAAAATATCTCAAAAAGCCCAAACCCCCCCAAAAAAACCCCAAAGAAATCCCTAAAAATCCCAAAAACCCCCAAAACCCCCAAAACCCAAAACCCCTAAAAACTCCCCAACCCCCCAAAACCCCCAAAAACCCCAAAAACCCCCAAAACCCCCAAATAAACCCTCAAAAACCCCCCAAAAAATCCTAAAAAATGGCAAAAAAACCCTCAAAACTCCCCCAAAAACCCCCCAAAAATCCAAAACAATCCAAAAACCCCAAAAACCCTAAAAACCCCTTAAGATCCCCAAAACCCCTTAAAAACAAAAAACCCCTAAAAATCCCCCCAAAACCCCCAAAAAATCAAAAAATCCCCAAAAACATCTCCCCAAAAATCCCCATATCCAAAAAATCCATTAAAACCCCAAAACCTCCTAAAATAAAAAAAGAAATTCCAAAAAATCCCAAGAAACCCCCCAAAAAAATAAAAAAGTCCTCAAAAAATAAAAAACCCCAAAAAATTCATTAAAAACCCCTTAAAAACACCTAAAAAAAATTCCCCAAAAATCCCCAAACCCCCCCAAAAACCCCTAAAAACCCCTAAAACCCCCAAAAATCCATTAAAAAATCCCAAAAACCCTCAAAAAAAAGTCCCTAAAAAATCCCCAAAAACCCTCAAAAACCCTAAAAAATCCCAAAAAACACCCCAAAAACCCCCAAAAACCCCCAAAAATCCCCCAAAAAATCCATAAAAAATCCCAGAAAAACTCAAAAACACCCCCAAAAATCCCAAAAAATCCCCCAAAAACCCAAAAAATCCCCCCCCAAAAAATCCCAAAAACCCCCAAAAATCCCCAAAAATCCCCAAAAAATCCTCCAAAAATCCCCCAAAAATCCCCAAAAAATCTCCTAAAAAATCCCTAAAAAAATCCCCCAAAAACCCCAAAAACCCCCAAAAATCCCCAAAACCCCCAAAAGCCCCCAAAAAATCCCAAAAAATCCCCAAAACCCCCAAAAATTCCCCTAAAAAACCCCCAAAAATCCCCAAAAATCCCCAAAAAATCCCCAAAAATCCCCAAAAATCCCTAAAAATCCCCCAAAAATCCCCAAAAAATCCCTCAAAAATCCCCAAAAATCTCCCAAAAAATCCCCCCAAAAATCCCCCAAAAATCCCCAAAACCCCCAAAAATCCCAAAACTCCCCAAAAATCCCCCAAAAAATCCCAAAAAATCCCAAAAATCCCCAAAAATCCCCCAAAAATCCCAAGCTAAAACCCCAAAAATCCCAAAAAATCCCAAAAATCCCCAAAAATCCCCCGGTGCTATCGGCGGCCGCGGCGCTGTCGCGATAACTCACGATTTTCTCCGAGGTGCCGGCGCGGACACGGCGGTGCCGTTGAGCCCCACGAGGGACGGGAGGGTCTGGGACATCCAGTTGGTGACCATGGCCATGGTGCTGAGCACGGCCCCGATTTTCAGCAGCGGCACCGACATCGTCCCCCGCGCCGCCGGCACCGGCAGCGCTGCCGGTAGCGCCTCTGAGTCTATCACACCCTCGGTGGCACCGGGGAGAACGGGGGTGAGGGTGAAATAAGAAAGTGAAATGAAATGAAAGGAAAATAAAAAAAATGGGGGAGGTGGGAGAGGGAATGGTGAAATGGGGGAAAAGGGGATGGGGGTGGGACCGGAAAGTGGGGGTGGAATGGAGTCCTCCCCGGTAAAAACCGGGATGGGGTGGGACCGAAAATCGGGATTGAGGGAGGGATCGGGGAAAAGATCCTCGGTAAAATCGGGATTGGAGGGTTGTACCGAAAACCGGGATGGGGGTGGGACCGAAAATCGGGATTGAGGGGTGGGGACCGAAAGCTTCCCGGTAAAACCGGGATTGGAGGGTTGTACCGAAAACCGGGATTGGGGTGGGACCGAAAATCGATTCGGGGTGGGATCGGGAGTCCTCCCCCGGTAAAACCGGGATGGGGGTGGGACCGAAAACCGGGATTGGGGATGGGACCGAAAAATCGGGATTGGGGTGGATCGGGAAAGCTTCTCGGCAACACCGACTGGAGGGTTATACCGAAAACCGGGATTAGGGTGGTACCGGTAAAACCGGGAAAAGCTCCTCGGTAACACCGAAAACCGGGCGTGGTACCGGGAATCCGCCCGGTAAAACCAGGAATTGAGGTGGTAGCGGGAAACTGGGGATTGAGGTGGTACTGAAAAGCTCCCCGGTAACACCGGGATTAGTTGGTACCGGTAAAACCGAAAAGCTCCTCCGGTAACACCGGGAATCGGGGGTGACAATTGGAATCCTCTCCCGGTAACACCGGGATTGGGGTGGCACCGAAAACCGGACTGGCTCAATGGGAATTGAGCCCCCACGAGATAAAAATGCGGTACCGGGGAACCGGGGTGGCACTGAAAAGCTCCCCCGGTAACAGCGAAAAGCGGGGGTGACACTGAATTCTCACCCGGTAACACCGGGAATCGGGGGTGGTACTGAAAACCGGGGTGGAACCGGGAATCGAGGATGGAACTGGAATCGGGGGTGGCTCGGTGAGGAGCAACCCAGAGTTAAAAAATGCGGTACCGAAAAAGAGGGGGGCACTGGGAAATCTCCCCGGTAACACCGGGAATCGGGGGGCGGCACCGAAAACCGGGGATGGAACCGAAAACCGGGGAGGGAACTGGGACTGGCTCAATGGGAATCGAGCCCCCCCCGAGTTAAAAAATGCGGTACCGGGAACCTTCCCCGGTAAAAACGGGATCGGGGTGGCACCGGGAACCGGGGATGGAACCGGGAATCGAGATGGAACCGAACCGGGGATGGAACCGGGAACCGGGGATGGAACCGAGAACCGGGGGTGGATCATCAGGGAACCGAGCCCCCCGCCTTAAAAACGCGGGGCACCGAAAAAACGGAGGTGGCACCGCGAACCGGGGATGGAACCGGGGATGGAACCGGGGATGGAACCGGGAACCGGCACCGGCTCGATCGGAATTTTCTTCCCACCCACGGAATTAAAAAACGCGGCACCGAAAACCGGGGATGGCACTGAAAACTGGGGTGTCACCGCCACCCCCGACGGTAGCACCGGGAACCGGGACCGGTTCGTCGGTACTGGGGTGGCACCGGGACCCCCGAACTCCCCTGGGGTGGCACCGGCGCCACCAACACCCGGTACCGGCCCCTACCGACTTCCCCCGCGGTTTAAATCGGTACCGGGACCCCCGAGGGTGTTCCTGGTGTCCCCCCCCCCAGGCCCGGGGGTGTCCCCGGTACCGGTGCGGGTCCGGTCCTGCTCCGAGCCGCCCCCCGCCCGAGGCCAGAACGGAACGGCCCCGAAACGGGCGGGGAGCGGCACCGGCACCGGGCGGCACCGGGCGGCACCGGGGCGGACGGGGGCGGGGTTAGGGCGGGTTTAAATTGAGTTTCGGCGGGTTTAGGGCGGGTTTAGGACCAGGTTTAGGTGGATTTAGGACCGGATTAGGGCGGGTTTAGGGCGGGTTTAGGGCGGGTTTAGAGGATTTAGGACCAGGTTTAGGGCGGGTTAAGGGCGGATTTAAAACCGGGTTTAGGGAGAATTTAGGCGGGTTTAGGGCGGGTTTAGGGGGATTTAGGGCGGGCTTTAGGGCGGATTCAGGACCGGGTTTAGAGCGGGTTTAGGAGGGTTAAGGGCGGATTTAAAACCGGGTTTAGGGAGAATTCAGGGCGGGTTTAGGGCGGGTTTAGGCGGGTTAGGGCGGATTCAGGACCGGGTTTAGGACCGGGTTTAGGGCGGGTTTCGGGCGGGTTTAGGGCGGGCTTTAGGGTGGATCAGCACCGGCACCGGGCGGGGTTAGGACGGGTTTAGGGCGGGCTTTAAATTCGAGTTTCGGGCGGGTTTAGGGCGGGTTTAGGATGGGTTTAGATCGGGTTTAGGTGGGATCAGCACCGGGACCGGGGAGGTTTAGGGCGGATTTAGGCAGATTTAGACCTGGTATAGGGCGGGTTTATGTGGGATTAGGGCGGGCTTTAGGGGAGATTTAGGGCGGGGTTAGGTGGGATTCAGGACCGGGTTTAGAGGATTTAGGATCGGGTTTAGGGAGAATTTAGGGCGGGTTTAGGTGGAGATTTAGGGTCCGGCTTTAGGAGCGGGTTTAGGGCGGGTTAGGGCGGGTTTAGAGCGGGTTTAGGGCGGATTTAGGACCGGGTTAAGGGTGGGTTTAGGGACCAGGTTTAGGTCCGGCTTAGGGCGGATTCAGGACCGGGTTTGGTGGGGATTTAGGATCGGGTTTAGGGAGAATTTAGGGCGGGTTTAGGGGAGATTTAGGTCCGGCTTAGGCGGGTTTAGGGCGGTTTAGGGCGGGTTTAGTGTGGATTAGCACCGGGACCGGGGCGGATTTAGGGTGGGATTGGGGGCGGGCTTAGGGCGGGTTTAGGGCGGAAGCTTAGGAGTGGCTTAGGTGGGATCAGCACCGGCACCGGGGCGGGGTTAGGGCGGGTTTAGGGGATTCAGGACCGGGTTTAGGGCGGATTTGGGACCGGGTTTAGGGCGGGTTTAGGGCGGATTTAGGACGGGCTTAGGACCGGGTTTAGGGTCCAGATTTAGGACCGGGTTTAGGGCGGGTTTAGGACTGGGTTTAGGACCGGGTTAAGGCGGGCTTTAGGGCGGATTCAGGACTGATTTAGGACCCGGTTTAGGTCCAGATTTAGGGATCAGGTTTAGGACCGGGTTTAGGGCGGGTTTAGGTCCAGATTTAGGATCAGGTTTAGGGCGGGTTTAGGGCGGATTCAGGACCGGGTTTAGCGAGGGGCTGGTTTAGGTGGAAACCCCAAAATCCCCAAATTTCGGGGACCAGAATCCCCCAAAATCTGCCGGGACCCCCCAAAAATCCCCCCGGCCCTCATGGGCGTCGGCGCCTCCGGGGTGGAATTTGGGGGCTTTATCCCAGTAGAGTCGCTTCAGTTTAAACTGGGAGGGTCTCCAGTGCCCCCCAGTGTCCTAGTTTAAACTGGGAGGATTCCCAGTGCCCCCAGTATCTCCCAGTTCAAAGTGGGAGGGTCTCCAGTGTCCCCCAGTGTCCCCCAGTTTAAACTGGGAGGGTCCCCAGTGCCCCCCAGTGTCCCCAGTTTAAATTGGGAGGATTCCCAGTGCCCCCAGTATCCCCCAGTTCAAAGTGGCAGGGTGCCCAGTGTCCCCCAGTGTCCCCCTAGTTTAAACTGGGAGGGTCCCAGTGCTCCCCAGTGTCTCCCCCAGTTCAAACTGGGAGGGTCTCCAGTGTCCCCCAGTGTCCCCCAGTTTAAACTGGGAGGATTCCCAGTGCCCCCCCAGTGTCCCCCAGTTTAAACTGGGAGGGTCCCAGTGCTCTCCCAGTATCCCCCAGTTCAAACTGGGAGGGTCCCCAGTGCCCCCAGTATCCCCCAGTGCCCTCAGTTTAAACTGGGAGTTTTCCCAGTGTCACCAATATCCTCCCAGTATCTCTCCTAGTTTAAACTGGGAGGATCCCCAGTGCCCCCCCCCCAGTGCCTCCCCAGTATCCCCCAATTCAAACTGGGAGCTGCCTGGGGATACCCCCAGTATCCCCAGTTCAAACTGGGAGGATTCCCAGTGCCCCCCAGTATCTCCCAGTGTCTCCTAGTTCAAACTGGGAGTGTCCCCAGTATCTCCCAGTTCGAACTGGGAAGGTCTGGGGCTGTCCCCAGTTGTCCCAGTTCAAACTGGGAGTGTCACCAGCGTCCCCCAATATCCCCCCAGTGTCCCCCTAGTTCAAACTGGGAGTGTCCACAGTGCCCCCCCAGTATCCCCCCAGTGTCTCCTCAGTTCAAACTGGGAGTGTCCCCTAGTATCTCCCAGTATCCCCCCAATATCTCCCCAGTTCAAACTGGGAGTGTCCCTAGTTGTCCCTCAGTGTCCCCCCAGTATCTCCCAGTATCCCCCAGTTCAAACTGGGAGTGCCCCCAGTGCCCCCCAGTATCTCCCAGTATCCCCAGTATCTCCCTAATATCCCCAGTTTAAACTGGGAGGATTCCCAGTGCCCCCCAGTATCTCCCAGTATCTCCCAGTATCTCCCAGTATCCCCCAGTATCCCCCAGTATCTCCCAGTATCCTGCTCCTCCCCCGCGCTGTCCCTGTGTCCCCTCCCTCCCCCACCCGGCCACACCCAGCGCCATCCCCAAAATTCCCAAAATTCCCTGAAATTCCCACCGCCATCCCTCCCCTCTTCCCAAAACAAAAAATCCCCAAAAATTCCCAAAATTCCCGTTTCCTATCCCCCCCTCCACCCTTTCCAAACCCCCCAAAATTCCCCCAAAATAATTTAAAAAAAATCCCCAAATCCCCAAAATTCCTGCAAATTCTCCCGCCTTACCTGCCGGGCGCAGAGGAGGAGGAGGATGGGGAGGAAGCGCATCCTGACCCCCCAAAATTCTCTTAAAAATCCCCTAAATTTCAAAACCCCCCTGAGCCCCCCTCCCCACCCCGAGCTCTGCGCAGCCGCAGCTTCTGGAGCCGCTGCCCCCCAAAAACCCCCCAAAAACCCCAAAATATCCCAAAAAATCCCAAAAATGTGGGGAGGGGTGGTGGGGGAGGGAAGCAGATTTTTGGGGATTTTGGGTTTTGGGGGTTTTGGGGGTTTGGGGGTGGGCGTGGTCTCGTTTTCGTCCTCCTCCTCCTTTTTCTCGGCTTTTGAAATCCCCCAAAATTGTCCCAAAATTGCCCCAAAATTCCATTAGATCCCCCCAAATTTTCCAAAATCCCCCCTGAATCCTCCAAAATTGCCCCAAAAATGCCCTGAACTCCCCCAAAAATTGCCCCAAAATTCCCCAAACTCTCCCCAAATTCTCCAAAATCCCCCAAATCCCCCAAAATTGCCCCAAAATTCTAAAAAAATTCCCTCAAAATCCCCCCAAAAATTCCAACAAAATACCCCAACCCTCAAAACTCCCAAAATTCAAAAATCCCTTCAAATTCCCCACGCATTCCCCCCCCTGGCAACTTTCAAACTCCTAATCCCCAAAATTGCAAAAATTTTTCCTGCCTAAAATTGCAAAAATCTGCTAAAACTCCCCCAGATTCCCCTAAACTCTAAAATTCTCAAATTCTCCCATAATTCCCCAAATATCCTAAAATTCCCCAAACTCCCTCTGATCCCCCAAAATATCCCCAAAATTCCAAAAATTCCCAAAATTCCCCAAACTCTAATTCCCCTGAAAAATTTACCCCAAATCCCCCAAATCCACAAAATCCCCCCAAATCCCCTAAACTAAATTTCCAAAATTTCTCCCAAATCCCCAAAATGCCCCAAAATTCTCCCCAACTTTCCCAACTCCAAAAGTTCCTCGGAATTTGTAAAAATCACCCCAAATCTCCCAAAAATTTCCATCCCCAAATTACCCCTAAAAATCTCTTAAATCCCCAAGTCCTTCCAAAAATTCCCAAAATCCCCTTCCCCAAAATTCCAAATTTCAACCAAAATCCAAAATTTCCCTCAAAATCCTCCAAAATTCCCCCAAACCTTTGATTTGGGGTAATTAATTCAATTGAATTCTGGGATTAATTAATTTGATCAGGGATTTAATTAATACAGAATATGGGATTTAATTAACGGTAAATATGGGATTTATTTACAGGATTTAGTTCTATTTTATTGAAGACACTTGATTAATTAATAGGGAATAATTGATTTACATTACTTACTGGAATTGGGGATTTATTTAATAGAATAGGTTTAATTAATTGGCACATGGGGATTACTATAGGGAATATGAGATTTAATTAATTATAGCCAAGTAATTATCAAATTATTCCCTATTAGTAAATCAAATTATTCCCTAATAAATCTAATTATGTCCTATTAATAAATCCCATATTCCCAAATAAACCCATACTGCTATTAATTAAACTCCTTATTCCCATTAAAAATTCTCAATTTTAAATTAAATAAATCAAATTATTTCCTGTTAATAAATTCAATTATTCACTATTGAATCAAATTATGCTTTATTAATAAATTCCATATATCCCATTAATCAAACCTATATTTCCTATTAATTATATCCCATACTGCCATTAATTAAGCTCCATATTCCCATTAAATAAATCCTCAATTCTACATTAAATAAACTAATCCTCAAAAAATCAAATTTTTTCCTATTAATTCCAATTATGTCCCATTAATAAATCCCATATTTCCCATTAATTAAACCCATATTTCCTATTAAAATGCCATATTCCCATTAATTAAAACCCCCCTCTATTCCTCCTATTAAATAAATCCCCAATTCTACATTAAATAAATTCAAATTATTCCTATTAATAAATCCAATTTTTCCCTATTATCAAAACGGATTTTCCAATTAAATAAAACCCCAAAATTCCCAATTTTTAGCTTTTTTCTCTTCATTTTAGGCTCTAAATCCCACAAAAATACCCAAAACCCCCAAAAAGCGCCGGAATTTTCCCTTTACGTGCCAATAAAAAAGAGAAAGAAAAACCCAGGAATTCCCAGAAATCTCCACTGGAGAGGGATTTATTTTTTGCAGGAAAAGAGTCGGGGCCTTTACAGCATTTCTGGGAACTTTCACACGATCCAAGCTGATTTTTTTGGGATTTTGGAAATCACTTTTTTTCTCCTTTATTTCCAATCAACGGAAGCGGAAAACGACAAAACCAAAAAATCTCCAAAAAACCCACCCCAAACTAACAACTTTTTCAACCCAAACTGAAAACCCGCGGAAAAACGAATTCCGGCCATTTTCCCCACTTCCCCAGGAATCGCAACCCTTTTGGATTGCTGGTTTTGTGGAAGTCAAGCACGTTGCCGGAAATCCCTGAGAACCTGAATACTACCGAGCTGCCTCGTGTTGGCTATAATCAATTAATGAATAATTAATAACGCACTGCATCAGACCTTCAGATCAGGAGTTTTTGGGAGAAAAATGGAATGACTAAATAAACATGCACGGGTGGAGGGGCTCGCCACAGCGGAGCCGTGCGGCTTGGTGGTGGTGTCATTGCCATTATTCTGATTGTCACCGATGTCATCGTCAGCCGTCAGTCATTGTCGGCCATTGTTATCAGCATGCCACCCTGGTCATCGTTATCGGCATTATTATCTCTATCATTAAAATATACGCAGTTGTTCGGCTATTGCTGGTCATCGCCATTAAGTATCATCATACGGTCACACGCCTATGGCATTGTCATTGGTGTCATTGTCATCATTGTTCTTACCATCAAGTATCGTCATCATTAGGTAATATG
>JAPFBE010000628.1:0-36739 GCA_034336665.1 Luscinia megarhynchos
TGTTCCGTTCGATTTGCATTATTCTATGAGTCTCTATGGGTCTCTGAGGGTCTCTATGGGTCGTCTATGGGTCTCTATGGGTCTATGGGGTCTCTATGGTCTATGGGTCTCTATGGGTCTCTATGGTCTATGGGGTCTCTATGGGGTCTATGGGGTCTATGGGTCTCTATGGGTCTATGGGTCTCTATGGGTCTCTATGAGTCTCTATGGTCTATGGGGTCTCTATGGGGTCTCTATGGGTCTCTATGTATCATGGGAGTCTCTGGGGTCTATGGGTCATATGAGTCTCTATGGGGTCTATGGGATGGGGTCTATGGGGTCTCATGAGGTCTATGGGGTCTATGGGGTCTCTATGGGAGTCTATGGGTCTCTATGGGTCTCTATGGGTCTCTATGGGTCTCTATGGGATCTATGGGGTCTCTATGGTCTATGGTCTCTATGGGGTCCTATGGGTCTCTATGGGGTCTCTATATATGTCTCTATGGGGTCTCTATAGGGTCTCTATGGGTCTATGGGTCTCTATGGGTCTATGGGTCTCTATGGGGTCTATGGGGTCTATGGGTCTATAGGGTCTCTATGGGTCTCTATGGGTCTATGGGGTCTCTATGGGTCTCTATGGGTCTATGAATCTCTATGGTCTCTATGGGTCTCTATATGGGTCTCTATGGGGTCTCTATGGGGGTCTCTATGGGTCTCTATGGGTCTCTATGGGGGTCTCTATGGGGTCTATGGTCTCTATGGGGTCTCTATGGAATCTCTATGGGTCTCTATGGGGTCTACTATGAGTCTCTATGGGGTCTATGGGTCTCTATGAGGGTCTATGGGAGTCTCTATGGGTCTCTATGGGGTCTCTATGGGGTCTCTATGGAGTCTCTATGGGTCTCTATGGGTCTCTATGGGTCTCTATGGGTCTCTATGGTCTCTATGGATCCTGGGTCTCTATGGGGTCTCTATGGGTCTCTATGGGTCTATGGGTCTCTATGGGGGTCTCTATGGGTCTCTATGGGTCTCTATGGGTCTCTATGGGTCTCTATGGGTCTATGGGTCTCTATGAGGTCTCTATGGGTCTCTATGGGTCTCTATGGGAGTCTCTATGCAGGTCTCTATGGGTCTCTATGGGTCTCTATGGTCTCTATGGGGTCTCTATGGGGTCTCTATGGGTCTCTATGGGTCTCTATAGAGTCTCTATGGGGTCTCTATGGTCTCTATGAGTCTCTATGGGTCTCTATGAGTCTCTATGGGTCTCTATGGGTCTCTATGGAGTCTCTATGGGGTCTCTTATGGGGTCTATGGAGTCTCTATGGGTCTCTATGGGGTCTCTAGGGGTCTATGGGGTCTCTATGGAGTCTCTATGGGGTCTATGGGTCTCTATAGGGGTCTCTATGGGTCTCTATGGGGTCTCATGGGAGTCTCTATGGGTCTCTATGGGGTCTCTATGAGTCTCTATGAGTCTCTATGGGGTCTCTATGGGTCTCTATGGGGTCTATGGAGTCTCTATGGGTCTCTATGGGTCTCTATAGAGTCTCTATGGGGTCTATGGGTCTCTATGGGGTCTATAGTAAGTCTATGGAGTCTCTATGGGTCTCTATGGGGTCTATAGGGGTCTCTATAGCTCTATGGGTCTCTATGGAGTCTCTATGGGTCTCTATGAGTCTATGGTCTCTATGGGTCTCTATGGGGTCTCTATGGGGTCTATGGGAGTCTCTATGGGTCTCTATAGGGTCTCTATGAGTCTCTATAGGGGTCTCTATGAGTCTCTATGGGAGTCTCTATGAGTCTCTATGGTCTCTATAAGTCTCTATGGTCTCTATAGGGTCTCTATGGGGTCTCTATGAGTCTCTATGGAGTCTCTATGGAGTCTCTGAGTCTGGGGTCTCTATAGAGTCTCTATGGGGTCTCTATGGAGTCTCTATGGGGTCTCTATGAGTCCATGGTCTATGGGTCTCTATGGGGTCTCTATGGAGTCTCTATAGGGTCTCTATGAAAGTCTCTATGGGGTCTCTATGGGTCTCTATGGGGATCTCATGGGTCTCTATGGGAGTCTCTATGGGTCTCTATGGGTCTCTATATGGGGTCTCTATGGGTCTCTATGGGTCTCTATGGGAGTCTCTATGGGTCTCTATGAGTCTCTATGGGTCTCTATGAGTCTCTATGGTCTCTATGGGTCTCTATGGGTCTATGGGGTCATGAGTCTCTATGGTCTATGAGTCTCTATGGTCTATGGGTCTCTATGGGTCTCTATGGGTCTCTATAGGAGTCTCTATGGGTCTCTATGGGAGTCTCTATGGGGTCTCTCTATGGGGTCTCTATGAGTCTATGGGGTCTCTATGAGTCTCTATGAGTCTATGAGTCTCTATAGTCTATGGGGTCTCTATGAGTCTCTATGGGGTCTCTATGGAGTCTCTATGAGGCTCTATGGGTCTCTATGGAGTCTCTATGAGTCTCTATGGG
This sequence comes from Luscinia megarhynchos, assembly GCA_034336665.1. Lineage (NCBI taxonomy): Eukaryota > Metazoa > Chordata > Aves > Passeriformes > Muscicapidae > Luscinia > Luscinia megarhynchos. Next base: position 2,452 of record JAPFBE010000628.1, read on the forward strand.
GTCTCCTATGGGTCTCTATGGGGTCTCTATGGGTCTCTATGAGTCTCTATGAGTCTATATGAGTCTCTATGGTCTCTATGAGGTCTCTATGTGGGTCTCTATGGGTCTCTATGGAGTCTCTCATGGGTCTCTATGAGTCTCTATGGGGTCTATGGTCTCTATGGTCTCTATGAGTCTCTATAGAGTTTATGGGGTCTCTATGGGGTCTATGGGAGTCTCTATGGGAGTCTCTATGTCGTCTTTAGAGTCTATGGGTCTCTATGAGTCTAGGTCTCTATAGGGTCTCTGAGTCTCTATGATGGGGTCTCTATGAGTCTCTATGGAGTCTCTATAGGTCTCTGGGGTCTATGATTATCTATGGAGTCTCATAGAGTCTCTGTCAAGTCTATAGATTCTCTATGAGTCTCTATGGGTCTCTGTAGGTCTATGGTATGTGGGTCTCTGTGGAGTCTCTGTGGGTCGCTCTGTGGGTCTCTGTGGGGTCTCTATGGGTCTCTATGGGTCTCTATGGGGTCTATGGGGTCTCATATGGGTCTCTATGGGAGTCTCTGGGGTCTCTATGGGGTCTCTATGGGTCTCTAGAATATGGGGTCTCTATGGGTCTCTATGGGTCTCTATGGTCTATGGGGTCTCTATGGGGTCTGTGGGGTCTATGGGGTCTCTATGGGTCTCTATGGGTCTCTATGGGGTCTCTATGGGGTCTCTATGGGTCTCTATGGGTCTCTATGGGGTCTATGGGGTCTCTATGGGTCTCTATATAGGTCTATGGAGGTCTCTATGGGTCTCTATGGGTCTCGGGATATATGGGGTCTCTATGGGGTCTCTATGGGGTCTCTATGGGTCTCTATGGGGTCTCTATGGGGTCTATAGGGGTCTATGGGGTCTCTATGGGTCTCTATGGGGTCTATGGGTCTCTATGGGTCTCTATGGGGTCTCTATGGGTCTCTATGGGTCTCTATGGGTCTCTATGGGGTCTCTATAGGTCTATGGGGTCTCTATGGGTCTCTATGGGGTCTCTATGGGGTCTCTATAGGGTCTCTATGGGTCTGAGTCTATGGGGTCTCTATGGGTCTCTATGGGGTCTCTATGGGGTCTCTATGGGGTCTATGGGGTCTCTATGGGTCTCTATGGGTCTCTATGGGTCTCTATGGGGTCTCTATGGGTCTCTATGGTTATGGGTCTCTATGGGGTCTCTATGGGGTCTCTATGGGTCTCTATGGGTCTCCTATGGGGTCTATGGGTCTCTATATGGGTCTCTATGGGGTCTCTATGGGGTCTCTATGGGTCTCTATGGGTCTCTATGGGGGTCTCTATGGGTCTCTATGGGGTCTCTATGGTCTATGGGGTCTCTATGGGGTCTCTATGGGTCAGGTCTATGGGTCTCTATGGGTCTCTATGGGGTCTCTATGGGGTCTCTATGGGGTCTCTATGGGTCTATGGGTCTATGGGGTCTCTATGGGGTCTCTATGGGTCTCTATGGGGTCTCTATGGGGTCTCTATGGTCTATGGGGTCTATGGGGTCTCTGGGTCTATGGGGTCTCTATGGGGTCTCTATGGGGTCTCTATGGGTCTCTATGGGGTCTCTATGGGGTCTCTATGGGTCTCTATGGGGTCTCTATGGGGTCTCTATGGGTCTCTATGGGGTCTCTATGGGGTCTCTATGGGTCTCTATGGTCTATGGGGTCTCTATGGGGTCTCTATGGGGTCTCTATGGGTCTCTATGGGGTCTCTATGGGGGTCTATGGTCTCTATGGGGTCTCTATGGGTCTCTATGGGTCTCTATGGGGTCTCTATGGGGTCTCTATGGGGTCTCTATGGGGTCTCTTATGGGGTCTCTATGGGTCTCTATGGGTCTCTATGGGGTCTCTATGGGGTCTATGGGTCTCTATGGGGTCTCTATGGGGTCTCTATGGGGTCTCTATGGGTCTCTATGGGGCTCTATGGGTCTATGGGGTCTCTATGGGTCTCTATGGGGTCTCTATGGGGTCTATGGGGTCTCTATGGGGTCTCTATGGGGTCTATGGGTCTCTATGGGGCTCTATGGGTCTATGGGGTCTCATGACTATGGGGTCTCTATGGGTCTCTATGGGTCTATGGGGTCTCTATGGGGTCTCTATGGGTCTCTATGGGTCTCTATGGGGTCTCTATGGGGGTCTCTATGGGTCTCTATGGGTCTCTATGGGTCTCTATGGGTCTCTATGGGGTCTCTATGGGTCTCTATGGGGTCTCTATGGGGTCTCTATGGGGTCTCTATGGGGTCTCTATGGGTCTCTATGGGTCTCTATGGGGTCTCTATGGAGTCTCTATGGGGTCTCTATGGGTCTCTATGGGGGTCTATGTCTAGGGTCTCTATGGGTCCTCTATGGGGTCTCTATGGGGTCTATGGGGTCTCTATGGGGTCTCTATGGGGTCTCTATGGGGTCTCTATGGGGGTCTCTATGGGTCTCTATGGGTCTCTATGGGGTCTCTATGGGGTCTCTATGGGGTCTCTATGGGTCTCTATGAGTCTCTATGGGAGTCTCTATGGAGTCTCTATGGGGTCTCTATGGTCTCTATGGGGCTCTATGGGGTCTCTATGGGTCTCTGCAGATCTCTAGTGAGTCTCTATGGGTCTCTATGGGTCTCTATAGGGTCTCTATGGGAGTCTCTATGGGTCTCTATGGGTCTCTATGGGGTCTCTATGGGGTCTCTATGGGGTCTCATGAGTCTCTATGGGTCTCTATGGGGTCTCTATGGGGTCTCTATGGGGTCTAGGGTCTCTGTGGGTCTCTATGGGGTCTCTATGGGTCTCTATGGGGTCTCTATGGGTCTCTATGGGTCTCTATGGGGGTCTATGGGGTCTGTAGGGTCACTGTGGGGTCACTTTGGGGTCACTTTGGGGTCACTGTGGGTCACTGTGGGGTCCTTTGGGGGTCACTGTGGGGTCACTGTGGGGGTCAGCTAGAGGGTCACTGTGGGGTCGTCTCTATGGGTCACTGGGTCTGGGGTCACTGTGGGGTCTCTATGGGTCACTGTGGGGTCACTTTGGGGTCACTGTGGGGTCCCTTTCGGGTCTGCCACTGTGGGGTCACTTTGGAGATCACTGTGGGTCTGGGAGTCACTCTGGGTCTGGGGGTCACTGTCGGGGTCACTGTGGGGTCACTTTGGGGTCAATGTGGGGTCACTATGGGAGTCACTTTGGGAGTCACTCGGGGTCACTATTGGGGTCACTGTGGGGTCACTGTCAGTGAGTCTGTGGGAGTCACTTAGTCTGGGGGTCACTGTGGGGTCATCTAGGGTCACTTTGGGGTTATTGGGGTCACTGTGGGTCACTGGGTCTGAGAGATCCTGTGGGGTCACTGTGGGGTCACTTCAGGGTCCCTGTGGGGTCACTCTGAAGGGTCGCTTGTGGGGTCATCAAGGGTCTGTCAGCCATGGCCCTCACACAAACACTCCAGGTAAAACCAGAACAATCTTTATTGGGAGGGCTGCTGAGACTCAAAACAGGGGGAGGGCAGAGACCCAAAAATACAAACAGTGGGGAGACCCAAAAACGGAACTGGGGGTCAGGGTCACTGGGCAGTGTCCAGGGGTCACTCAGAGAGTCACTAGCAGTGTCCACAGGTCACTCAGAGGTCAGGGTCAGTCAGGGTCACTGGGCAGTGTCTGTGAGGCTCAGGGGGTCAGTGGGCATCACGTGGTCACTCAGTGGTCAGTGGCCAGTCAGGGAGTCACTCAGGAGTCACTAGGCAGTGTCCAGGGTCACTCACAGAGTCACTGGCAGTGTCGGGGTCACTCAGGGTCACTGGTCACTGGTCAGTGTCCCGAGTCTGCAGAGGAGTTCAGTTCCTGGGTTTGAGGCTCCAATGGTCAATGTCCAGGGGGGTCACTGGTCACTCAGTGGTCACTCAGTGGTCACTCAGGGTCACTCAGGGTCACTCAGTGGTCAGTTGGGGCAGTAGCCCGCAGCACCCCTGTGAGTGGCCCCTACCCAGGAGTGCCCCAGCACAGTGATCAGTCACTGGATCAGTCCATGGTGTCACTGGTCAGTCCGTGGTGTCACTGGTCAGTCACTGGTCAGTCACTGGTCACTCAGGGTCACTCAGGGTCACTCACTGGTCAGTTAGGGCAGTACCGCAGCACCCTCGCGGGAGTGGCCAGCACCAGGAGTGCCCCAGCGCGGGTGATCAGTCACTGGTCAGTCACTGGTGTCACTGGTCAGTCTGTGCTGTCTGTGGTCACTCAGGGTCACTCAGTGGTCACTCACAGGTCAGTTGGGGGCAGTAGCCCGGGGGCAGCACCCTCCGGGAGTGGCCCGCACCCAGGGTGCCCCCAGCACCCACACTTGAGTGCAGCAGCTGGGCGGCGCTGGGCAGCTACATGCTGGATCGAGATCATGGCCCTAGGAGGCATTAGTAGGGAAGTGCAAGAATCACCTGGGGGACAGGGGGACAGGGGGACAGGTGAGCACAGGTGAGCACAGGTGGGACAGGTGAGCACAGGTGAGCACAGGTGGAACAGGTGGGGACAAAGGTGAGCACAGGTGGGACAGGTGAGCACAGGTGAGCACAGGTGGGACAGGTGAGAGACAGGTGGGACACACAGGTGGGACAGGTGAGCACAGGGTGGGGACAGGTGAGCACAGGTGGGACAGGTGAGACAGGTGGGACAGGTGGGACGGAGGTGGGACCCCGGGTGGGACAGGTGAGCACAGGTGGGACAGGTGAGACAGGTGAGACAGGTCGGGACAGTGAGCACAGGTGGGACAGGTGAGACAGGTGAGCACAGGTGGGACAGGTGGGACAGGTGAGACAGTGGGACAGGTGGGACAGGGGGTGAGCACAGGTGGGACAGGTGAGCACAGGTGGGACAGGTGGGACGACAGGTGGGGACAGGTGGACAGGTGAGCACAGGTGGGACAGGTGAGCACAGGTGAGACAGCGAGGACAGGTGGAGACAGGTGGGACAGGTGGGACAGGTGGGGACAGGTGGGGACAGGTGGGACAGGTGAGCACAGGTGGGACAGGGTGAGCACAGGTGGGACAGGTGGGACAGAGTGGGACAGGTGGGACAGGTGGGACAGGTGGGACAGGTGAGACAGGTGGGACAGGTGAGCAAGGACAGGTGGGACAGGTGAGCACAGGTGGGACAGGTGCGGGACAGGTGGGACAGGGTGAGCACAGGTGGGACAGGTGGGACAGGTGAGACAGGTGGGACAGGTGAGCACAGGTGGGACAGGTGAGCACAGGTGGGACAGGTGGGACAGGTGAGACAGGGTGGGACAGGTGGGACAGGTGAGACAGGTGGGACAGGTGTGCCCACATCCGTGATTCTGGGGCAGTTTTGGGTGATTTTGGGGCACTTTTGGGTGATTTGGGGGCAATTTTGGGGCAGTTCTGGGTTGGCTTTATGGGGATTTTGGGACCCAGGTATGCCCAGGTGTGCCCAGGTGTGCCGAGATATGTGATTTTTGGGCAGTTTTGGGTGATTTTGGGGGCAGTTTTGGTGATTGTGGGGCAGTTTTGGGTGATTTTGGGGGCAATTTTGGGTGATTTGGGGGCAATTTTGGGGCAGTTCTGGGTTGGCTTTATGGGGATTTTGGGACCCAGGTGTGTCCAGATGTGCCCAGGTGTGCCCAGGTGTGCCGAGATATGTGATTTTTGGGGCAGTTTTGGGTGATTTTGGGGCAGTTTTGGGTGATTTTTGGGGCAGTTTTTGGGAGATTTTTTGGGGCAGTTTTGGGTGATTTTGGAGCAGTTTTGGCTCCGTTTCATGGGGATTTTGGGACCCAGGTGTGTCCAGATGTGTCCAGATGTGCCCAGGTGAGCTCACCTGGGTGTTTGGGGTTGGTTCTGTCAGGTTTTTGGGGATTTCAGTGCCCAGATGTGCCAGGTGAGCTCACCTGGCTGCTTTGGGTCAGGTTTGGGTTGGTTTGGGTGATTTTGGGTCAGTTTTGGGTGATTCTGGTGCCGTTTTGGGCAGGTTTAACACATTTTAACAGGGATTTTGGTATCCAGCTGTGCTCCAGCTGTGCCCAGCTGTGCTCACCTGGGTGATCCTCCTGCAGGTATCAGCACCTGAGGGGCTCTCCCGGGGGGATTTGGGCTCAGTTTGGGTGAATTTGGCTCCGTTTGGGGTCACTTTATGGCAGGTTTGGGTGATTTTGGTGCCGTTTTGAGCAGGTCTAACACATTTTTCCATGAGGGATTTTTGGCATCCAGCTGTGCCCAGCTGTGTCCACCTGTGCCCACCTGGGTGATCCTCCTGCAGGTGTCAGCACCTGAGGGGCTCTCACTGATTTGGGCTGGGGCTTAGTAAATTTGGGTCATTTTGGGTGATTTTGGTGCCGTTTTGAGCAGGTTTGTCTCATTTTCACGGGGATTTTTGGCATCCAGCTGTGTCCAGCTGTGCTCCAGCTGTGCTCACCTGGGTGATCCTCCTGTAGGTGTCAGCACCTGAGGGGCTCTCACGGAGGGATTTGGGCTCAGTTTGGGTGAATTTGGCTCAGTTTAGGGGTCACTTTATGGCAGGTTTTGGGTGATTTTGGTGCCGCTTTTTGAGCAGGTTTTTCTCATTTTTCCAGGGATTTTTGGCATCCTAGCTGTTCCAGCTGTGCTCAAGCTGTGCTCACCTGGGTGATCCCTCCTGTAGGTGTCAGCACCTGAGGGGCTCTCCCGAGGGGATCTGGGGCTCGGTTGGGGTAAATTTGGCTCAGTTTGGTGCCGTTTTGGGCAGATTTAACACATTTTCACGGGGATTTTTGGTGCCCAGCTGTGCCCAGCTGTGTCCAGCTGTTCCAGCTGTGCTCACCTGGGTGATCCTCCTGTAGGTGTCAGCAGCAGAGGGGCTCTCAGGGGGGATTTGGGCTCAATTTGGGATGAATTTGGGCTCAGTTTGGGTGATTTTGGCTCAGTTTGGTGCCGTTTTGAGCAGGTTTAACACATTTTCACGGGGATTTTTGGCATCCAGCTGTTCCAGCTGTGCTCCAGCTGTGCTCACCTGGGTGATCCTCCTGTAGGTGTCAGCAGCAGAGGGGCTCTCAGGGGGGATTTGGGCTCAATTTGGGATGAATTTGGGCTCAGTTTGGGTGATTTTGGCTCAATTTGGTGCCGTTTTGAGCAGGTTTGTCTCATTTTCACGGGGATTTTTTGGCATCCAGCTGTTCCAGCTGTGCCCAGCTGTGCTCACCTGGGTGATCCTCCTGTAGGTGTCAGCACCTGAGGGGCTCTCAGGGGGGATTTGGGCTCAATTTGGGATGAATTTGGGCTCAGTTTGGGTTGGTTTGGGTGATTTTGGGTCAGTTTTGGGTGATTTTGGTGCCGTTTTGAGCAGGTTTTTCTCATTTTCACGGGGATTTTGGCATCCAGCTGTGCCCAGCTGTGTCCAGCTGTTCCAGCTGTGCTCACCTGGGTGATCCTCCTGTAGAGTGTCAGCAGCAGAGGGGCTCCCGAAGTGCCCGGCCAGCAGCTCGTGGCACAGCACCCCCAGGCACCACGGATCCACACCTTCTCGATGGAGTAGCGCTCGGCCGCCTCCACCATCTCGAGGCAGGTAGTCCAGGTGCTACCACAGCGCTGGCCTGAGGGGTTAAGCATTAGGCCTGGGCACAGCTGGAGCACAGCTGGGGGCACGGCAGCTGGAGCACAGCTGGAGCACAGCTGGGGCGCCAGGGGTGTGGCAGGAGTAGCCCAGGTGTGCCCAGGTGTGCCCCGGTCTCACCCAACCCGCCGCTTGCAGCCGATTCCCGGCCCCCAAAACCCCCACTTAGATGTGCCCCAGATGTGCCCCAGGAAAATCCAGATGTGCCCCAGATGTTGCCCAGCTGTGCCCCGGGCTCACCTGAGGGAGGGGGCGTGCACAGACCCCCCCCAAATCCACCACCTGGAGCCGTTTCCCAGCCCCAAATCCACAACTCTGAGCCACTTCGTCACCCCCAAACCCCTCCCAGATGTGCCCCCAGATGTTGCTCCCAAATGTATCCAGATGTGCCCCCAGCTGTTGCCCAGCTGTGGCCCAGCCCCCACCTGAGGGAGGGGCGTGCACAGACCCCCCAAATCCGCCATTTTCAGCCGTTTTGCCATCCCCAAATCTGCCACTTTCCACCCCCAAACCCCTCCCAGATGTTCCCCCAGATAAATCCCAGATGTTCCCCAAATGTATCCAGATGTGCCCCAGATAAACCAGCTGTGCCCCAGCTGTTCCCCAGCCCCACCTGAGGGAGGGGCCCTGCCCAGACCCCCCAAATCCACCACCTGGAGCCGTTTTTCATCCCCAAATCCACAATTCTGAGCCACCTTCCACCCCCAAACCCCTCCCAGATGTGCCCCAAATGTGAATCCAGATGTGCCCCAGATAAATCCAGCTGTTCCCCAGCTGTTCCCCAGCCCCACCTGAGGGAGGGGCCCCTGCCCAGACCACCCCAAATCCACCACCTGGAGCCATTTCCCAGCCTCAAATCTGCCATTTGTCACCCCCAAACCCCTCCCAGATGTTCCCCAAATGTGTCCAGCTGTGCCCCAGCTCTATCCAGCTGTGCCCCAGGTAAATCCAGCTGTGCCCCAGCTGTGGCCCAGCCCCACCTGAGGGAGGGGGCGTGCACAGACCACCCGAAGTCGGCGATCTTCAGCTCGCCCTTGAGGCCCAGCAGGAGGTTCTCGGGCTTGATGTCGCGGTGGATCACCTTGCGCCCGTGGCAGTACAGCAGGGCGTCGGCCAGCTCCTCCATCAGCTGCCAGGGCACCCCAAAAACGCAATGGGCACCCCAAAAATGGAACGGGCACCCCAAAAATGGACTCGGGGCACCCCAGAACCCCCAGAGACCCCCCAAAATCCCCCCAGGAACCCCCAAATTCCCACCGGGAGCTCTGGGGGAAGCAGCTTCTAAATGGGGGAAAGGATAAAAAAGGGGGTTCAGGGAGCCCCAAAAGTGATTTGGGGACCCCAAAATCGTCCTGGGAACGCCAAAAGCCCCTCAGGGAACCCCAAAATCGTCCTGGGAACCCCAAAAATGGACTCGGGGCACCCCAAAACCCCCAGAACCCACCCGGGGACCCCCAAAATTCCCCCCAGGCACCCCCAAATCTCCACCAGGAAGGCGGCTCCTCCATGGGGGAAAGGATAAAAAAGGGGGTTCAGGGAGCCCCAAAAGTGATTTGGGGACCCCAAAAACCCCTCAGGGAACCCTAAAAACCCCTCATGGAACCCCAAAAACCCATCAGGGGACCCCAAAATCGTCCTGGGAACCCCAAAAATGGACTCGGGGCACCCCAAAACCCCCAGAGCCCCCCCAGACACCCCCAAATTCCCACCGGGAGCTCTGGAGGAAAAGGATAAAAAGGGATCCAAGGGACCACAAAAGTGATTTGGGGACCCCAAAAACCCCTCAGGGGACCCCAAAAACCACTCAGGGAACCCCAAAATCCTCCTGGGAACCCCAAAAATGGACTCGGGGCACCCCAAAACCCCCGGAGCCCCCCCGGTTTTGGGGGGTTTTGGGGCGATTTTAAGGTTTTTTTGGGGTTTTTGAGGTGATTTTTTGGGGTGAATTTGGGGATTTTGGGGTCCCTGAGTCAATTTTTGGGGTGATTTTGGGGTGCCTGGGGGGGTTTTGGGGTTCCTGATTCTGATTTTGGGGTCCCTCAGTCAGATTTTGGGGTGATTTTGGGGTCCCTGGTGTGATTTTTGGGGTGAATTTGGGGATTTTGGGTTCCCTGACTCAGTTTTTGGGTGATTTTGGGGTCCTTGATCGATTTTGGGATGAATTTGGGGGTTTTTGGGGTCCTTGATGTGATTTTTGGGGTGAATTTGGGGTTTTTGGGGTCGTTGAGTCAATTTTTGGGCTGATTTTGGGGTCCCTGGGTTGATTTTTGGGGTGATTTTGGGGTCCCTGGGGTGATTTTGGGGTCCCTGACTCAGATTTTGGGGGCCTGACTCAGATTTTGGGGTGATTTTGGGATTCCTGATTCTGATTTTGGGGTCCCTGACTCAGTTTTTGGGGTGATTTTTGGGGATTTTTGAGGTGCCTGGGGTGATTTTGGGGTCCTTGATGTGATTTTTGGGGTGATTTGGAGGGTTTTTGGGGTCCCGAGTTATTTTTTGAGGGTGATTCTGGGGTGAATTTGGGGGTTTTTAGTCCCTGACTCGATTTTGGGGGTCCCTGACTCGATTTTGCAGGAGTGATTTTGGGGGTTCCTGATTCTGATTTGGGAGTCCCTCAGTCAGATTGCAGGGTGATTTTGGGGTCCTTGATGTGAATTTTGGGGTGAATTTGGGGGTTTTTGGGGTCCCTGATCCCGAATTTGGGCTGATTTTGGGGTCCCTAATGTTGTTTTTTCAAGTTTTTGGTGTTCTTGAGTTCATTTTTGGGGCTTTTTGGGGTTCCTGATCCAGATTTTGGGGTGAATTTGGGGTTTTTGGGGTCCCTGATGTGATTTTTGGGGTGACTTTGGGCTCCCTGGTTCTGATTTTGGGGTGATTTTGGGATGATTTTTGGGGAGATTTCAGGGGGCCTGGGGGGGTTTTGGGGTCCCTTAGTCCAATTTTGGGGTGATTTTGGGGTCCCTGGGGTGGGATTTTGGGGTTCCTGATCCTGATTTTGGGGTCCCTGACTCGGTTTTTGGGGTGATTTTGGGGTCACTTATTCTGATTTTGGGGTGATTTGATGCGAATTTGGGGGTTTTTGGGGTCCCCGAGTCAAACTTTGGGGTGATTTTTGGGGATTTTGGGCTGATTTTGGGGTGCCTGGGGGGTTTTTGGGGTCCCTGACTCCGATTTTGGGGTCCCTGACTCAGTTTTTGGGGTGAATTTGGGGATTTTTGAGGTGCCTGGGGTGATTTTGGGGTCCCTGATCCCGATTTTGGGGGTTTTTGGGGTCCCCGAGTTGATTTTTGGGGTGGTTCTGGAGTGAATTTGGGGATTTTGGGGTCCCTGACTCAGATTTTGGGGTCCTTGACTCAGTTTTTGGGGTGATTTTGGGGTGCCTGGGGTGATTTTGGGATTCCTGATTCTGATTTTGGGGTCCCTGAGTCAGATTTTGGGGTGATTTTGGGGTCCTTGATGTGAATTTTGGGGTGAATTTGGGGTTTTTGGGGTCCCTGATCCCGATTTTGGGGTGATTTTGGGGTGATTTTGGGATGATTTTGGGGTCCCTGATCCCGATTTTGGGGGTTTTTGGGGTCCCCGAGTGGATTTTTGGGGTGATTCTGGGGTGAATTTGGGGGGTTTTTGGGGTGTCTGATTCCAATTTTGGGGTGAATTTTGGCGTTTTTGGGGTCCCTGAGTTGATTTTTGGGGTGACTTTGGGCTCCTGGGTTCTGATTTTGGGGTGATTTTGGGATGATTTTTGGGAGATTTCAGTGGGCCTGGGGGTTTGGGGTCCCTGACTCGATTTTTGGGGGTCCCTGACTCAGTTTTGGGGGTGTTTTTGGGGTTCCTGATTCTGATTTTGGGGTCCCTGAGTCAGATTTTGGGGTGATTTTGGGGTCCTTGATGTGATTTTTGGGGTGAATTTGGGGTTTTTGGGGTCCCTAATGTTGTTTTTTCGAGTTTTTGGTGTTCTTGAGTAAGTTTTTGGGGGTTTTTTGGGGTCCCTGAGTCAGATTTTGGGGTGAATTTGGTGTTTTTGGGGTCCCTGAGTTGATTTTTGTGGTGATTTTGAGTTCCTGAGTCAGATTTTGGGGTGATTTCAGGGGTGAATTTAGGGGGTTTTAGGGACCCCGAGTTGACTTTTCGGGCGATTTTGGGGTTTTGGGGTCCCTGGTTACGATTTTGGGGTGAATTTGGGGGATTTTGGGGTCCCTGATCCCAAATTTGGGTTGATTTTGGGGTTTTTTGGGGTCCCTGAGTTGATTTTTGGGGTGATTTTGAGGTGATTTTGGGGGTTTTTGGGGTCCCTGATCCCGACTTTTGGGGTTTTTGAGGTCCCTGGTTTTGATTTTGAGAGTGATTCTGGGGGTTTTGGGGTCCCTGAGTTGATTTTGGGGTGATTTTGGGGGTTTTGGGGTCCCTGATTCTGATTTTGGGGTGATTTTGGGGTGATTTTAGGGTGCCTGGGGGTTTTGGGGACCCAGAGTTGACTTTTGGGGTGATTTTGGGGGTTTTGGGATCCCTAATCCCGATTTTGGGGCGATTTTGGGGTGAATTTGGGAGTTTTTGGGGTCCCTGAGTTGATTTTTGGGGTGATTTTGGGCTCCCTGATCCCGATTTTGGGGTGATTTTGAGGGATTTTGGGGTGCTTGAGTCAGATATTGGGGTGATTTTGGGATGATTTTTGGGGTGATTTTGGGGTGCCTGGGGGGTTTTGGGGGTTCCTGATTCCGATTTTGGGGTCCCTGACTCAGTTTTTGGGGTGATTTTGGGGTGAATTTCTGGTGCCTGGGAGGTTTTTTAGGGTCCCTGATGCCCGAATTTGGGGTTTTGGAGTCCCTGATTCCGATTTGGGGCTGATTTTGGGTTTTCTGGGGGTCCCTGAGTTGATTTTTGGGGTGATTTTGGGCTCCCTGATCCCAATTCTGGGGTGAATTTGGGGTGATTTTGGGGTCCCCGAGTCTGATTTTGGGATGATTTTTGGGTGCCTGGGGGGTTTTGGGGTCCCTGACTCAGTTTTTGGGGTCCTTGACTCAATTTTTGGGGTGATTTTAAGATGATTCCGGGATGATTTTGGGGGATTCTGGGGTGATTCTGAGGGTTTTTGGGGTCCCTGATTCTGATTTTTGGGGTGATTTTGGGGTGATTTTAGGGTGCCTGGGGGTTTTGGGGGACCCTGAGTTGACTTTTAGGGGTGATTTTGGGGTTTTGGGATCCCTAATCCCCGATTTTAGGGGCGATTTTGGGGGTGAATTTGGGAGTTTTTGGGGTCCCTGAGTTGATTTTTGGGGTGATTTTGGGCTCCCTGATCGATTTTTGGGGTGATTTTGAGGGATTTTGGGGGTGCTTGAGTCAGATATTAGGGTGATTTTGGGATGATTTTTGGGGGTGATTTTGGGGTGCCTGGGGGTTTTGGGGGTTCCCTGATTCGATTTTGGGGTCCCTGACTCAGCTTTTGGGGTGATTTTAGGGGTGATTTTGGGGGTGAATTTCGGGTGCCTGGGAGGTTTTGGGGTCCCTGGATGCCGAATTTGGGGGTTTTGGGGGTCCCTAGTTACTGATTTTTGGGATGAATTTGAGGGATTTTTGGGGTCCCTGAGTTGATTTTAGTGATTTTGGGCTCCCTGATCCCAATTCTGGGGTGAATTTGGGGTGATTTGGGGTCCCCGAGTCTGATTTTGGGATGATTTTTGGGTGCCTGGGGGGTTTTGGGGTCCCTGACTCAGTTTTTGGGGTCCTTGACTCAATTTTGGGGGTGATTTTAAGATGATTCCGGGATGATTTTTGGGGGATTCTGGGGTGATTTTGGGGGTTTTGGGGTCCCTGATTCTGATTTTGGGGTGATTTTGGGGTGATTTTTAGGGTGCCTGGGGGTTTTTGGGGACCCTGGAGTTGACTTTGGGGTGATTTTGGGGTTTTGGGATCCCTAAATCCCGATTTTGGGGGCGATTTTGGGGTGAATTTGGGAGTTTTGGGGTCCCTGAGTTGATTTTTGGGGTGATTTTGGGCTCCCTGATCCCCGATTTTGGGGTGATTTTGGAGGTTTTGGGGTGCTTGAGTCAGATATTGGGGTGATTTTGGGATGATTTTTGGGGTGATTTTGGGGTGCCTGGGGGTTTTGGGGTCCCTGACTCAGTTTTTGGGGTCCTTGACTCAATTTTTGGGGGTGATTTTTGGGGGATTCGGGATGATTTTGGGGGGATTCTGGGGTGATTTTGGGGGTTTTTGGGGTCCCTGATCCCGATTTTGGGGTGATTCTGGGGTGATTTTTGGGGTGATTCTGGGGGTTTTTGGGGTCCCTGAGTTGATTTTTGGGGTGATTTTGGGGCTCTGGGGGTGATTTTGGGGGTCCCACTGCAGCGGGCCCTGGTGGCGTCCAGGGCGCCCCGGCAGCTGCAGCTCCTTGTAGAGCTCCCCCGGGAATCTGGGGGTGATTTTTGGGGTGATTCTGGGGGTTTTGGGGTCCCTGATCCCGATTTTGGGGTGATTTTGGGGTTTTGGGGTCCCACCGTGGCAGTTCTGGTGGCGTCCAGGCGCCGGCAGCGCTGCAGCTCCTTGTAGAGCTCCCCCCGAGGGGCGAACTCCAGGATGAGGAAAACTCGGCGCCGGTCGTGGAAATAGTTGTAGAGTCTGAGAACGTTGGGGTGCCTGGGGAGGGGAGCCCAAAAAAATGAGGATTCCCAAAATTTGGAGCCTCCCAGAGAACCCCAAAACTCCTGAGGAAGCCACAAAAATATCCCAACCCCCCCCCGGGTCACTAATGGTACAGTCCGAGTATTTTGGGGGGTCTGGGGTGCCAAAAATGTCAAAAATTACCTGAAAAAATCTCCAAAATTCTCCAAAATTCCAGAACAATTCCCCAAAAATTCCTCAAACAATTCCCCAAAAATTCCTCAAACAATTCCCCAAAAATTCCCCCCAAAAATTCCCCAAAAATTCCCCGAAAAATTCTGCCAAAATTCCCCAAAAATTCCTCAAAAAATTCCCCAAAAATTCCCCAAAAAATTCCCGAAAAAATTCCCAAAAAAATTCCCCAAAAAATTCCCGAAAAATTCCCCAAAAATTCCTCAATTCCCCAAAAATCCCCCAAAAAATTCCCCAAAAATTCCTCAAAAAATTCCCAAAACTTCCCCAAAACAATTTCCCAAAAATTCCCCCAAAAATTCCCCCAAAAAGTTCCCCAAACAATTCCCAAAAAATTCCCCAAAAATTCCCCCAAACAACTCCTCAAGTAAAAATATTCCCCAAAAAATTCCCCAAAAATTCCCCAAACAACTCCCCAAAAAATTTCCCAAAAAATTCCCCAAAAATTCCCCAAAAAATTCCCGAAAAAATTCCCCAAAAAAATTCCCAAAAAATTCCCGAAAAATTCCCCAAAAATTCCTCAATTCCCCAAAAATCCCCAAAAAATTCCCCAAAAATTCCTCAAAAAATTCCCCAAAACTTCCCCAAAACAATTCCCCAAAAATTCCCCAAAAAATTCCCCAAAAGTTCCCCAAACAATTCCCAAAAAATTCCCCAAAAAATTCCCCAAACAACTCCGCAAAATATTCCCCAAAAAATTCCCCAAAAATTCCCCAAACAACTCCCCAAAAAATTTCCCAAAAAATTCCCCAAAAATTCTCCAAAAATTTCCCAAAAATTTCCCAAAAATTTCCCCCAAAAAATTCCC
Source organism: Luscinia megarhynchos (assembly GCA_034336665.1). Classification (NCBI taxonomy): domain Eukaryota; kingdom Metazoa; phylum Chordata; class Aves; order Passeriformes; family Muscicapidae; genus Luscinia; species Luscinia megarhynchos. The sequence continues at coordinate 17,687 of JAPFBE010000628.1, forward strand.
CAAACATTCCCCAAAAAATTCCCCAAAAATTCCCCAAACTCCCCAAAAATTCCCCAAAAAATTCCCCAAAAGTTCCCCAAACAATTCCCAAAAAATTCCCCAAAAAATTCCCCAAACAACTCCGCAAAATATTCCCCAAAAAATTCCCCAAAAATTCCCCAAAAAATTTCCCAAAAAATTCTCCAAAAAATTTCCCAAAAAATTCCCAAAAATAATCCAAAAAATTTCCCAAAAAATTTCCCAAAAAAATTCCCCAAAAATTCCCCAAAAATTCCAAAAAAATTGCCCCAAATTTTCCCCAAATCCCAAACCCCCCAAAAAACTCAAATTTCTCCAAATCCCCCCCAAACTTCCCCAAAATTCCTAAAAATTTTCCCCCAAAAATTCTAAAATTTCTCCCAAAAAAACCACCCAAAAATTTCCTGAAAAAATTCCCAAAAATTTCCTGAATTTCCCCCCAAAAATTCCCCCAAAAATTTCCTGAAAAAATTCCCCAAAACACAACAAAATTTGGATTCCAAAGGAAATTTGAAATCCCCCCAAAAAGCCTAAAATTCCCCCCAAGAATTCCCAGGTGTGTCTCAGGTGTGCTCAGGTGTATCTCAGGTGTATCCAGGTGTGCCCCAGGTGTATCCAGGTGTACCTCAGGTGTATTTCTCTTCCCCCAGGTGTATCCCATGTGCCCCCAGGTGTATCCAGGTGTGCCCAGGTGTATCCAGATGTGTTTCCCACCCCCAGGTGTGTCTCAGGTGCATCCCAGGTGTGCCCAGGTGTATCCCAGGTGGGTTTTTTTCTCCCCAGGTGTATCCAGGTGTGCCCCAGGTGTGCCCAGCTGTACCTGAGGTGTGCCTGGATCTCGATCTCCCTCCTGAGCTGGTGCTCCACCCCCTCAGGTGTGTCCCAGGTGTATTTCTCTCCCCCAGGTGTATCCAGGTGTGCCCCAGGTGTATCCAGGTGTGTCCCAGGTGCCCCCAGGTGCATCCAGGGGCCCCCAGGTGTATTCAGGTGCCCCCAGGTCTATCTCAGGTGTGGTTCCCCCCAGGTGTATTCAGGTGTGTCCCAGCTGCCTCCAGGTGTGTTTTTTTCCCCACCAGGTGTATCCAGGTGTGCCCCAGGGCGTATCCCAGGTGTATCCAGGTGTGTCCCAGGTGTGCCCAGGTGTACCTGAGGTGTGCCTGGATCTCGATCTCCCTCCTCAGGTGTGTCCCAGTGTGTTTTTCCCCCCAGGTGTGTCCCAGGTGCCCCCAGGTGTATCCAGGTGTGCCCCCAGATGTGCCCAGGTGCCCCCAGGTGTATCCAGATGTGTCCCAGGTGTATCCAGGTTCTCCCAGGTGTATTCAGGTGCTTCCCAGGTGCCCCCAGGTGTGCTCAGGTGTATCCAGGTGGCCCCAGGTGTACCTCATGTGTATTTCTCTCCCCCCAGGTGTATCTCAGGTGTGTTTTTCCCTCCCCAGGTGTGCCCATGTGCCCCCAGGTGTGTCCCAGGTGTATCTCAGGTGCCCCCAGGTGTGCCCAGGTGTACCTGAGGTGTGCCTGGATCTTGATCTCCCTCCTGAACTGGTGCTCCATCCCCTCAGGTGTGTCCCACGTATCCAGGTGTGCCCAGGTGTCCCAGGTGTGTTTCCCCCAGCTGTGTCCCAGGTGCCCCCAGGTGTGCCCAGGTGTACCTGAGGGTGTGCCTGGATCTCGATCTCCCTCCTGAGCTGGTGCTCCACGCCCTCCTGCTCCACCTGGGACTTGAAGAGCACCTTGAGCGCCACCAGGAAGCCGGAGCGCCGCTCCCGCGCCAGGTACACATTGCCGAACTTGCCCTTGCCCAGCGGGCGGCCGATCTCGAAATCCTCCAGCGAGAAGGAGCGCCTGGGGGGACACCTGGGCAGGTGAGACACACCTGGGCAGGGGAGGGACAGCTGGGATAGGGGAGGGACACACCTGGGATAGGTGAGGGACACACCTGGGATAGGGAGGGACAGCTGGGCAGGGGAGGGACACACCTGCTAGGGGAGGGACAGCTGGGCAGGGGAGGGACACACCTGGGATAGGGGAGGGACACACCTGGGATAGGTGAGGGACAGCTGGGCAGGTGAGACACACCTGGGCAGGGGGAGGGACAGCTGGGCAGGTGAGACACACCTGGGCAGGGGGAGGGACAGCTGGGATAGGGGAGGGACACACCTGGGATAGGGGGAGGGACAGCTGGGATAGGTGAGACACACCTGGGCAGGTGAGACACACCTGGGCAGGGGAGGGACAGCTGGGATAGGGGGAGGGACAGCTGGGCAGGTGAGGGACACACCTGGGCAGGGGAGGGACACACCTGGGATAGGTGAGACACACCTGGGCAGGGGAGGGACAGCTGGGGCAGGTGAGGGACACACCTGGGATAGGGGAGGACAGCTGGGGCAGGGGTGAGACACACCTGGGGACACACCAGGTGGGGACACACCGTAGGGAGGGACACGGGCGTGGACACACCTGGGACAGGTGAGACACACCTGGGCAGGACAGGTGAGGGACACACCTGGGCAGGGGGAGGGACACACCTGGGCAGGTGAGGGACACACCTGGGACAGGGAGAACGGAGGGACACACCTGGGCAGGTGAGACACACCTGGGGCAGGAGGGACACACCTGGGCACAGGTGGGGACACACGGTGAGGGACAGCTGGGCAGGTGAGAGACACACCTGGGGCAGGGGGAGGGACACAGCTGGGGCAGGGGAGGGACACACCTGGGACAGGTGAGGAGGACACACCTGGGATAGGTGAGGGACAGCTGGGACAGGTGAGGGACACACCTGGAGGGACAGGGGAGGGACACACCTGGGATAGGTGAGGGACACACCTGGGACAGGGGAGGGACAGCTGGGACAGGGTGAGGGACACACCCTGGGGCAGGTGAGGGACACACTGGGCGGGGGAGGGACACACCTGGGACAGGTGAGGGACACACCTGTAGGTGAGGGACACAGCTGGGATAGGTGAGGGACACACCTGGGACAGGTGAGGACACACCTGGGCAGGGGAGGGACACACCTGGGATGGGTGAGGGACACACCTGGGATAGGTGAGGGACACACCTGGGATAGGGGGAGGGACACACCTGGGACAGGTGAGGGACACACCTGGGATAGGGGAGGGACACACCTGGAGGTGAGGGACACACCTGGGCAGGGAGGGACAGCTGGGCACACCCGGAGGGACACACCTGGATAGGGAGGGACACACCTGGGAGAGGACACACCTGGGCAGGGGAGGGACACAGCTGGGCAGGGGAGGGACACACCTGGGATAGGGGAGGGACACACCTGGGCAGGGGAGGGACAGCTGGGGGAGGGAGGGACACACCTGGGATAGGGGAGGGACACACCCGCAAGGGAGGGACACACCTGGGCAGGGGGACAGCGGGGAGGGACACACCTGGGGCAGTGGAGAGCGGACAGGTGTGAGAGGTGACGATGGCACCCTAGGGCCACCTGGGACCCCAGTGGAGTCACAAAGTCACCCCAGGGACCCCCAGTGTCATCCCAGTGTCACCCCAATGTCACCCCCAGTGTCACCTGAATGTCACTCAATGTCACCCCAGTGTCACCCCAATGTCACCCCAGGGACCCCCAGTGTCACCCCAGTGTCACCCGAGGGACCCCCAATGTCACCCCAAAGTCACCTGGAATGTCATCCCAATGTCACCCCCAGTGTCACCCGAGGGACCCCCAATGTCACCCCAAAGTCACCCCAAAGTCACCTCAATGTCACCCCAGTGTGATCCCAGTGACCTCCCAATGTCATCCCAATGTCACCCCAGGGACCCCCAGTGTCATCCCAGTGTCACCCCCAGTGTCGGGTCACCCCAGTGTCACCTCAATGTCACCCCCAATGTCACCCCAGGGACCCCTAATGTCACCCCAGGATCCCCCAGGACCCCCCAGTGTCACCCAGGGACCCCAAAGTCACCCCCAATGTCACCCCAATTTCACCCCCAGTGCCCCCCCAGTGCCCCCCAGTGTCACCCCAGGGACCCTCAATGTCACCCCAGTGTCACCCCAGTGCCCCCAGTGTCACCCCCAGTGCCCCCCAGTGCCCCCCCTGTCCCCTACCCCCGTCACTCACACGGGTGGGGAGGGGCCGGCAGCGCGCTGGGCTCCAGGGGCACCCGCCCGGCGCCTGGGGGGGGATGGGGGGGTCAGCACCCGCAAAAACGGCCCCAAACTGCCCTGGGACCCCAAACACACACCTGGGACCCCAAAACTGCCCTGGGACCCCCAAAACTGACTGAGAACTGCCCTGGGAACCCCCAAACACACACCTGGGACCCCCAAACACTGCCCTGGGACCCCCCAAAACTGACTGACACCTGCCCTGGGACCCCAAAAAACACACCTGGGACCCCCAAACTGCCCTCTGGGACCCCCAAACACTGCCCTGGGACCCCCAACTGCCCTGGGACCCCAAAATTGCCCTGGGACCCCAAAACCGACTGAGAACTGCCCTGGGACCCCCAAAAACCCCCCAGTTCTCCCCCAAGATCCCCCCAGGACCAGCCAAGTCCCCCCAAGAAACCACCCAGGAACCCCCCAAATCCCCCTCAGGAACCCCCCAAAATCCCCCCAGGACCCCCTCAAAATCCCCCAGGACCCCCCAAAACCCCCAAATTTCCCCCAGGAATCCCCAAAATCCCCCCAGGACCCCCCCAAAACCCCCAAAAATTCCCCCAGGACCCCCCAAATCTCAAAAATTCCCCAGGACACCCCCAAAATTCCCCAAAATCGCCTCAGGACCCCCCAAAATCCCCACAGGAAACCCCAAAATCCCCCAGGACCCCCCAAAATCGCCTCAGGACCCCCCAAAAATCCCCTCGCAGGAACCCCCAAAATTCCCCAAAATAGCCCCAGGAACCCCCCAAAATCCCCAAGAGGAACCCCCCAAAATTCCCCCAAAATAGCCCCAGGAACCCCCAAAATCCCCCCAGGACTCCCCCAAAATCCCCAAATCCCCTCCCCCCTTACCTGGCAGTGCTTTCCCAGGTGGATCCGAATTTTGGGGGATCCTTGCAGGCACCCGAGGGTGGGGGAGGGGCCAAATTCTGGGGGGGAGGAGGGGACACGGGCAGGGGTCACCTTAAAATCCACCCCCCAAAAATTGGGGAGGGGGAGGGGAGCCCCAAAAATTGGGGAGGGGTTTCACCTTGGTGAGGGTGGGGCCACGTTCTCCTTCTGTGCCATCCTGGGGGGCAAAAACGGGGTGGGGGACCCCAAAATCCATCAGGGGACCCCAAAATCCATCAGGGAAACCCAAAAATCCATCAGGGGACCCCAAAATCCATCAGGGGACCCCAAAATCCATCAGGGAAACCCAAAAATCCATCAGGGGACCCCAAAAATCCATCAGGGGACCCCCAAAATTTATCAGGGGACCCCGAAATCCATCAGGGAAACCCAAAATTCATCGGGGGACCCCAAAATTCATCAGGGAAACCCAAAATTCATCGGGGAACATCAAAAATCCACAAGGGGACCCCAAAATTCATCAGGGAACCCCAAAATTCATCAGGGAAACCCAAAAATCCACAAGGGGACCCCCAAAATCCATCAGGGAAACCCAAAATTTATCAGGGGACCCCCAAAATTCATCAGGGAAACCCAAAATTCATCAGGGAAACCCAAAATCCATCAGGAAAACCCAAAAATCCACAAGGGGACCCCCAAAATTCATCAGGAGACCCCAAAATCCATCAGGGGACCCCCAAAATTCGTCAGGGGACCCCAAAATTCGTCAGGGGACCCAAAAATCCATCAGGGAAACCCAAAATTTATCAGGGAAACCCAAAAATCCATCAGGGGACCCTCAATTTCCCTCAGAAACCCCCTCAGGACCCCCTAAATATCCCTCAGGACCCCCCCAATATCCCCTCAGGACCCCCAAATATCCCTCAGGACCCCCAATGTCCCCCCAGAAACCCCCTCAGGACCCCCAATTCCCCTGAGAAACTCCCTCAGGACCCCCCAGTTATCTCAGTATCCCCTCAGGACTCCCCCAATTTCCCCTCAGAAATTCCCTCAGAATCCCCCCAGTTTCCCTCAGGACCCCCCAAATTTCCCTCAGAAACCCCCCTCAGGACCCTCAATATCCCCTTAATACCCCCTAAATTTCCCTCAGAAACGCTTCCAATTTCCCTCAGAAATTCCCTCAGGATCCCCCAATTCTCTCAACATCCCCTCAGAACCCCCAATTCCCCTCAGAAATGCTCTCAGAAGCCCTAAATCCCCCTCAGGACCCCCCCAACATCCCCTCAGCACCCCCTCAATTCCCCTCAGAAACTCCCTCAGGACCCCCCAATTCCCTCAATATCCCCTTAAGACCCCTAAATTTCCCCCAGGAACCCCCCTCAGAATCCTCCAGTTCCTTCAATATCCCCTCAGGACCCCCCAATTCCCCTCAGGACCCCCCAATTCCCCTCAGAAACCCCCTCAGGACCCCCAATATCCCTTCAGCATTCCCGAATTTTCCCCAGAAACCTCCTCAGAATCCCCAAATTATCTCAGTATCCCCTCAGGACTCCCCAATTCCCCTCAGAAATTCCCTCAGGACCCCTAAATCCCGCTCAGGACCCCCAGTTCCCCTCAGAAATTCCCTCAGGATCCCTCAATTCCCCCTCAGGAGCCTCAGTTTCTCTCAGGACCCCCCCCCCAGTTCCCCTCAGCACCCCTGAATTTCCCTCAGAAAACCCCTGGGCACCCCCAAATCCCCTCAGGACCCCCCAAAACTCGCCCTTAAACCGCCCCAACCTCCCGCTCCTCACCCGCCGCCCGTCGCTGTCGCCGCCGCCGCTTCAAATTCGCCCCGCGCGCTCCCATTGGCCGCCGCCCGAGCGCAAGCCGCGGTCCTATTGGTCCGTTCATCCCAAAGCCCCGCCCACCTCCAGCGCGCCGGGTTCCTATTGGTCCGTTTGTGCTTAAGCCCCGCCCACCCGGCGTGCAATGCGTTCCTATTGGTCTCCGTCTCACGAAGCCCCGCCCACCCTCGCGTGAAGTGGCCAATCAGCGCTCGGCTGCGCGGTCACGTGGGAAGGCGGCGGCCATTTTGTGTCCGGCCGTTCCGCCCGGCAACAGGGGCGGGGCCGAGAGGGGCGGCGGCCAATCAGGGAGCGGGGGCACCAGTATGGACCAGTATGGACCAGTATGGACCAGTATGGGCCAGTATGGGCCAGTATGAACCAGTATGGACCAGTATGGACCAGTATGGACCAGTATGAACCAGTACGGGACAGTATGGACCAGTATGGGCCAGTATGGACCTGTATGGACCCGTATGGACCAGTATGGACCAGTATGGGCCAGTATGGACCGGTATGGACCTGTATAGACCAGGATAGACCAGTATGGACCTGTATAGACCAGTATGGACCAGTATGGACCAGTATGGACCAGGATAGACCACTATGGACCTGTATAGACCAGTATGGACCAGTATGGACCAGTATAGACCAGTATAGACCAGGATGGATCAGTATGGACCAGTACGGGACAGTATGGGCCAGAATGGACCAGTATGGACCAGTATAGACCAGTATGGACCAGTATGGGCCAGTATAGACCAGTATGGGCCAGTATGGACCAGTATAGACCAGTATGGGCCAGTATGGACCAGTATGGACCAGTATGGGCCAGTATGGGCCAGTATGGACCAGTATGGACCAGAATAGAGCAGTATGGACCAGTATGGACCAGTATGGACCAGTATAGACCAGTATGGACCAGTATAAACCAGTACGGGACAGTATGGGCCAGTATGGACCAGTATAGACCAGTATGGACCAGTATGGACCAGTATGGGACAGTATGGACTAGTATGGACCAGGATAGACCAGTATGGACCAGTATAGACCAGGATGGACCAGTATGGACCAGTATGGACCAGTATGGACCAGTATAGACCATTACGGACCAGTATGGACCAGAATGGGTCAGTATGGACCAGTATAGACCAGTACAGACCAATAACGCCCAGTATACACCAGTACAACCCAGCACACCCCAGTATAACCCAGTATAATCCAGTATAAACCAGTATAACCCAGTATCGCCCAGTACAACACAGTACACCCCAGTATAATCCAGTATAACCCAGTATAAACCAGTACACCCCAGTACACCTCAGTACACCCCAGTACACCCCAGTATAACCCAGTATATCCCAGTCCATCCCAGTTCCCTCCCAGTTCATCCCAGAAAAATTTGGGAAAATTTCAGGGAAATTTGGGGAAATTGGGGGGAAAAAATTGGGAAATTTTGGGGAAAATTTGGGGGAATTTCTGGGAAAATTTGGGGAAATTTGAGGAAAAAATTTTGGGAAATTTCAGGGAAAATTTCAGGAAAATTTAGTGAAAATTTGGGGAAATTTCAGGAAAATTTGGGGAAATTTGAGGAAAAAATTTTGGAAAATTTCAGGAAAAATTGGGAAAATTTTGGGAAAATTTTGGGAAATTTCAGGAAAATTTGTGGAAATTTGAGTAAAAATTTGGGGAAATTTCAGGAAAATTTGGGAAAATTTCTGGGAATTTTTTGGGAAAATTTCAGGAAAATTTGGGGAATTGCAGGAAAAATTTGGGAAAATTTCAGGAAAATTTTGGGAAAATATCTGGAAAAATTTTGGGAAAATTTCAGGAAAAATTGGGAAAATTTTGGGAAAAATTTGGGGAATTTCAAGGAAAATTTGTGGAAATTTGTGCAAAAATTTGGGGAAATTTTAGGGCAAAATTTGGGGAAAACTTCAGAAAATTTGGGGAAATTTCAGGGAAAATTTGTGGAAATTTGAGGAAAAAGTTGGGGAAATTTCAGGAAAATTTGGGGAAATTTTAGAGTAAATTTTGGGGAAAATTGGGAAAATTTCAGGAAAAAATTGGGGGAAATTTAAGGAAAAAATTTTGGGGAATTTCAGGGAAATTTGGGGAATTTCTGGAAGTTTTTGGGAAATTTCAGAAAATTCGGGGGAATTTCAGGGAGAAAATTTGGGAAAATTTGAGAAAAAATTGGGAAAATTTGAGAAAAAAATTTTGGGGAAATTTCAGGGAAATTTGGGAAAATCTCAGGGAAAATTTGAGGAAATTTGAGGAAAAAATTGGGAAATTTTAGGGAAAATTTGGGGAATTTTAGGAAAATTTGGGGAAATTTCTGGGAAAAGTTTTGGGAAATTTCTGGGAAAATTTGGGGAAATTTGAGGAAAAAATTTTGGGGAATTTCAGGGAAAATTTGGGAAAATTCCAGGGAAATTTTTGGAAAATTTGAGGAAAAATTTGGGAAAATTTCTGGGAAAATTTGGGAAAATTTCGGGAAAAATTGGGGAAATTTTAGGAAAATTTGAGGGAATTTCAGGGGAAATTTGAGTAAAAATTTGGGGAAATTTCAGGAAAATTTGAGGAAAAAAATTTGGGGAATTTCAGGGAAATGTTTGGGAAATTTCAGAAAATTTGGGGGAATTTCAGGGAGAAAATTTGGGAAAATTGGCGGAAAAAAATTTGGGGAATTTCAGGAAAATTTGGGAAATTTTTTTTAGGGAAAATTTTGGCAAATTTCAGGGAAATTTTTGGAAAATTTCAGGAAAATTTGGGGACCCCCCCCAGCCCCTCCCCCACCAGGGAACGACCAAAAAAAATTTATGCAAATTTATTTAAATTAGATTTATGCAAATTTATTTAAATTAGGGGAGCGACCCCAAAAGGGAATTTTGGGAATTTTGGGGTCCCAGTTTGGGATTTTGAGGAATTTTGGGGTCTCAGGTTGAATTTTGGGGTCCCAGTTTGGGATTTTGGGGTCCCAGTCCAGGATTTTTGGGGATTTTTGGGGTCTCAGTTTGGGTTTTTGGGGGTCTCAGGTTGAATTTTGGGGTTCCAGTTTGGGATTTTGGGGAATTTTGGGGGTCCCAGTCCAGGATTTTTGGGGGATTTTTGAGGTTTGAGTTTGGGTTTTGGGGGTCTCAGGTTGAATTTTGGGGTCTCAATTTGGATTTTGGGGGTCCCAGTTTGGGATTTTGGGGAATTTTGGGGTCTCAGTTCAGGATTTTTGGGGATTTTTGGGGTCTCAGTTTGGGTTTTTGGGGTCTCAGGTTGAATTTTGGGGTCTCAATTTGGATTTTGGGGTCCCAGTTTGGGATTTTGGGGAATTTTGGGGTCTCAGTTCAGGATTTTGGAGATTTTTGGGGTCTCAGTTTGGGTTTTTGGGGTCTCAGGTTGAATTTTGGGGGTCTCAATTTGGATTTTGGGGGTCCCAGTTTGGGATTTTGGGAATTTTGGGGGTCTCAGTTCAGGATTTTGGAGATTTTTGGGGTCTCAGTTTGGGTTTTTGGGGGTCTCCAGGTTTGGGAATTTTTGGGGGTCCCAGTTTAGGATTTTGGGGGTCCCAGTTTTAGGGATTTTGGGGAATTTTGGGGTCTCAGTTCCAATTTGGGGATTTTTGGGTCAATCAGAATTTGGGATTTTCCTCAGGAATTTGGGATTTTGGGTCTGTCTCAGAAATTTGGGGTTTTTTTGGGGTCTGTCAAGCAGAAATTTGGGATTTTTTATCAGGATTTGGGGGGTTGGGTGATTTTATCAGGAATTTGGGGGTTTTTTTCAGGATTTTGGGGTTTTGGGGTCTGTCAGTCAGGATTTGGGAATTTTGGGGGTTTTGGGTCAGGATTTGGGTTTTTTTGGGGGTTTTTGGGTTTTTTGTGTCTCACAACCAGGATTTGGGGTTTTTTTGGGTCAGGATTTTGGGGGTTTTTGGGATTTTTTGGGGTTTTTGGGGTCAGGATTTGGGGTTTTTGGGGTCAGGAATTTGGGAATTTTGGGGATATTTGGGATTTTGGGATTTTTGGGGTCAGGAATTTGGGATTTTTGGGATTTTTGGGTCAGGAATTTGGAGATTTTTGAGGGGTTTTTTGGGGTCAGGAATTTGAGATTTTTGGGGGTTTTGGGGTCAGGAATTTGGAGATTTTTTGCATTTTTGGGATTTTTGGGAATTTTTGGGATTTTTAGGGTCAGGAATTTGGGTTCCTGGGCCCGAGGTCGGGCAGCGAGCGCACGAAGGCGTCACCGGAACAGGGGCGGGTTTGGGGTTTGACCCGGAATTTGGGGTCAGATTTTGGGATTTTTTGTGTCAGAAATTTGGATTTTTGGGATTTTTAGGATTTTTTAGGGTCAGGAATTTGGGTTCCTGGGCCCGGCAGTAGGGCAGCGAAATGACGAAGGCGCCACCGGAACAGGGGCGGGTTTGGGGTGTGATCCGGAATTTGGGGGATTTTTTGGGGGTTTTTGGGGTCAGAAATTTGGGATTTTTGGGAATTTTTGGGATTTAGGGTCAGGAATTGGGGTTCCTGGGCCCGAGGTCGGGCAGCGAGCGCACGAAGGCGTCACCGGAACAGGGGCGGGTTTGGGGTGTGATCCGGAATTTGGGGAGTTTTTTGGGGGGATTTTTGGGATTTTTGGGTCAGAAATTTGGGATTTTTTGGATTTTGGGATTTTTAGGATTTTTTGGGTCAGGAATTTGGGTTCCTGGGCCCGAGGTCGGGCAGCGAAACGACGTGAAGGCGTCACCGAACAGGGGCGGGTTTGGGGTGTGATCCGATTTGGGGATTTTTTGGGGGGTTTTGGGGTCAGGAATTTTGGGATTTTTTGGGATTTTTGGGGATTTAGGGTCAGGAATTTAGTTCCTGGGCCCGAGGTCGGGCAGCGAAAGACGGCGTCCACCGAACAGGGGCGGGTTTGGGGTTTGATCCGAATTTGGGGATTTTTTGGGGGATTTTTGGGGTTTTGGGGGTCAGAAATTTGGGATTTTTTGGGAATTTTTGGGGTTTTAGGGTCAGGAGTTGGGGTTCCTGGGCCCGAAAGTTCGAGCAGCGGCGTACGAAGGTGTCACCGAACAGGGGCGGGTTTGGGGGTGTGATCCGGGATTTGGGGGTCAGATTTTGGGGGGATTTTTGGGGTTTTTGGGGGTCAGGAATTTGGGATTTTGGGATTTTTTGGGGTTTTTGGGTCAGGAATTTGGGTTCCTGGGCCCGAGGTCGGGCAGCTTAACACACGCAAGCGCCACCCGAACAGGGGCGGGTTTGGGGTGTGATCCGGGATTTGGGGGTCAGATTTTGGGGGATTTTTTGCGGGTTTTTGGGGTCAGAAATTTGGGATTTTTGGGAATTTTTGGGGTTTTGGGTCAGGAATTGGGGTTCCTGGGCCCGAAGTAGGGCAGCGGCACATGCTAAGGCGTCCAGGCGCTGCCGAGAACAGGAGAGTTTCCTGCACTCGGCCCCCGGGCGGGCACAGCGGATTCTTCACCACCAACTCCACAGCTGCAGAAAAAACCCAAATTCGGGAAATTTTGGGTTATTTTGGGGGAAAATCCCAAATTTGGGGGGAAATTGGGGCGTTTGGGGGAATTAATGGGATTTTAAGGGAAAAAAATCTCAATATTTTGGCGGAAAAAGCAAAATTTCCTCTTATTTTAGGGCAATTTTGGGGGAAAAAATCTCAATATTTTGGGGGAAAATCCCAATTATTTTTTGGGGGAAAATCCTGTTGTTTTGGGTAAATTTTGAGAGAAAAATTCTATTATTTCAGGAGAAAAAATATCATTAATTCAGGGCAATTTTGGCAAAAATTTCCCATTATTTTGGGAGGAAAATCTCAATATTTTGGGGCAATTTTGGTGGAAAAATCCCGATATTTTCGTGGGAATTTGGGGAGAAAAATCCCATAATTTTGGGAGGAAATTCCCATTAGTTTGGGGAAATTTGGGGAAAAATTCCCATTATTTTGGGAGGAAAATCCCAAGTGTTTGGGGCAACTTTGGCAGAAAAATTCCTTTCTTTTGGGAGAAAAATCAGGTTAATTTGGGGAAATTCTGGCAGAAAAATCCCATTTTTTGGGACAAAAATTCCAATATTTTGGGGAGAAATCTCATTATATTGGGACAATTTGGGAGGAAAAAATCCAATTATTTGGGGGCAATTTTGGCAGAAAAATCCCATTATTTTGTGGAAAAATCCCATTATTTTGTGGAACTATCCCATTATTTTGGGGAAAAATCCCATTTTTAGGGGGAAAAATCCCATTTTTTAGGGGAGAAAATCCCATTATTTTGGGGCAAAAATCCCATTATTTTGGGGAAAAATTCCATTATTTTGGGGAAAAATTCCATTATTTTGAGGAAAAATCCCTTTTTTTTGGTGAAAAATCCCTCTTTTTTTGGGGGAAATATCCCATTATTTTGGGGAAATTTAGGGAGAAAAATCCCATTATTTTGGGGAAAAATCCCATTTTTTAGGGGAGAAAATCCCATTTTTTTGGGTAAAAATCCCATTATTTTTTGGAAAAATCCAATTATTCTGGGGGGAAAAATCCCATTTTAGGGGCAAAAATCCCTTTTTTTGGGGGAAAAATCCCATTATTCTGGGGAGGAAAATCCCATTTTTGGGGGGGAAAAAAATCGCATTTTTTAGGGGAGAAAATCCCATTTTTTTGGAAAAAATCCCATTATTTTTGGGGGAAAAATCCCATTTTTTAGGGGAGAAAATCCCATTATTTTGGGGAAAAATCCCATTTTTTGGGGGATAAATCCCATTTTTTGGGGATAAATCCCATTTTTTGGGGATAAATCCCATTATTTCTCAGAGCTGATTTTCCAATCTCAGACAGAATTTCAGGATCCGGATTTCAGGATTTGGGTTGGAAATCTGGGTTTTCAGCACCCGAATTTTGGGATTTTTAGGGTATTTTGGGATATTTTGGGCTATTTTGGGATATATTTTTGGGCTATTTTGGGATATATTTTTGGGATATTATGGGATATATTTTGGGATATTTTGGGATATATTTTAGGATATATTTTTGTGATATTTTTGGATATTTTTTGGGATATTTTGAGATATATTTTTGGAATATTTTGAGATATGTTTTTGGGATATTTCTGGGATATTTTGGGATATTTTTGGGGATATTTTGGGATATTTCGGGATATATTGGGATATTTTGGAATATATTTTTGGGATATTTTGAGATATTTTGGGATATATTTTTGGGATTTTTGGGATATATTTTGGGATATTGTGGGATATATTTTTGGAATATTTTGAGATAGATTTTTGGGATATTTTGGGATTTTTTTTGGGACATTTTGAGATATTTTGGGATATTTAGGGATATTTTGGGATATATTTTTGGGATATTTCGGGATATTTCAGGATATTTTAGGATATATTTTTGGGATATTATGGGATATTTTTGGGATATTTTGGGATATATTTTGGGATATTTTGGGATATATTTCTGTATATTTTGGGATATTTTTGGATACCTTTGGGATATTTTTTGGGCACTCCCGTTGCTGTAGATGTGCTGCAGGACCCGGATTGGGGATATTTCTGTACATTTCTCTATATCTCTCTATATTTCAGTATATCTCTGTATATTTAGGGATATTTTGGGATACTTTGGGATATATTTTTGGGATATTTTGGGATATATTTCTGTATATTTAGGGATATTTTTGGGATATTTTGGGATATTTTGGGATATATTTTTGGGATATTTTGGGATATATTTCTGTATATTTAAGGATATTTTGGGATATTTTGGGATATATTTTTGGGATATATTTTGGGATATTTTGGGATATATTTCTGTATATTTTGGGATATTTTTGGATACCTTTGGGATATTTTTTGGGGACTCACGTTGCTGTAGATGTGCTGCAGGACCAGGATTTGGGATATTTCAGTACATTTCTGTACATTTCAGTACATCTCTCTATATCCGCGCATATTTCTCTATATTTCTTGTATATTTTTGGGATATTTTGGGATATTTTTGGGATATTTTGGGACACTTTTGGGCACCTCACGTTGCTGTAGATGCTGCAGTCCGGATTAGGATATTTTGTACATTTCCAGGCACATTTCTGTATATCTCTATATCTTGCATATTTCCTATATTTCTGTATACTTTTGGGATATTTTGAGATATTTTTGGGATATTTTGGGACACTTTAAGACCTCACGTTGCTGTAAATGTGCTGCAGGACCCGGATTAGATATTTCAGTACATTTCTCAGTACATTTCAGTACATCTCTATACTTCTGTACATTTCTATATTTCTGTATATTTTGGGATATGGGATACTTTTGGGATATTTTGGGACACTTTTTTGAGGCACTCACGTTGCTGTAGATGTCTGCAGCGCTTTTCGCGCAGCGCTGGCCACCTCCAGGTCGGTGTTGAGCGCCAGGCGCAGCCCCGAGGGCGTCTCCAGGTAGTGCAGCCGGTACTTGCTGGTGTGGAACGCCACGAACCCGTCCTGCCCCAAGTGCCGGATAAGGCAGCCAAAACCCCCAAAATCCCTCCAAAAATCCCCAAAAATCCCCTGAATCCCCCCATCCCCCAGCCACAGAAACCCGAAACCCGCGGCCAAATCACTCGGCAAATTTGGTCAAATCGGCTCCAAAAACGGCTCAGATTTGATTAAATCAGCCTCAGACTCGCGCCCAGATCCCAAAAAATTCCCCAAAAAATCAAATCCAAAACCCCTGAAAAATTCCCCAAAAGTTCTCCCTCAAAAATTCCCAAAAAATTCCAAAAATTCCCTGAAAAATTCTCGCAACCCCAAACCCCTAAAATTCCCAAAAATGACCTAAAATTCTCAAAACTTCAAAAATCAAAAATTTCCCACCAAAAATTCAAAAATTCCAAAATGCCCAAATTCCCAAATTCCCATCCCATCCCAAACTCCCTAAAAATTCCCAAAATGCCCAAAAAATCCCAAAATCTCACCATCTAAATCTTCCTCCTTCTAAATCCCCAAACTCCCCAAAACCCTCAAATTCCAAAAAATTCCAAAAAATTCCGTAAAATTTCCCCAAAAAATTCAAAAATCCTCAAATTCCCATCCTCAAATCCCAAAACCCCTAGTATTCCTTCTTTCTAAAAGTTCCTTCTTAAAATCTCTACAAGTTCTAAAAATCCCCAAAACTCCTTAAATTCTCGGCAAATCCAAAACCCCCAAAATTCCAAAAGTCTTCCAAAAATTCCCAAAAATCCCGTAAAATTTCAAAATTCAAAATTTCCCCAAAACAATCTACCAAACCTAAATCCCTCCAACTCTAAAATCCCTTAAAATCCCTAATTCCCATCCCCACCCCAAAACTCCTGAAAACCCGGCCAACTCGGCCAAAATTTGGTCAAAATCGCCCAAAACGGCTCAGGATTTGATTAACCAGCCTCAGACTCCAGATCCCAAAAATCCCTACTCAAAATCCAAACCCTGAAAATTCCTGAAAAAGTTCCCAAAAAGTTCCCCTTAAAAAGTTCCCCTAAAAAATTCCCAAACTCCCACCCCCAAATCCCAAAAACCCCCTAAAAATTCCCTCAAAAAGATCAGCATCTCCCCTGCTAAATCTTTTCCCAGAATTCCTAAACCTAAAATCACACCTCAAAATTCCCTCATACTTCAAAAATTTCCCAAAACTCTCTAAAAAATTTCCCAAAAAATTTCCAAAATTCTCCCAAAAAAATTCCCTAAAAATCCCAAATTCCCACCCCCAAACCTTAACTCTAAAATTCACACAAAAATTCACCAAAAATCACAAAAAATTCCAAAAATTTTCTCCCCAAATTTTCCCAAATCTCTCAAATCCCAAATTCCCAAAACCCTCAAACTTCCCCAAAATTCCCATCAAATTCCAAAAATTTCCCAAAATTCTCAAAATTTCCCCAAACAATCCCTCCTACCAAACCCCCAAGTTTGGCAACTCCAAACTCCCCAAAAAATCCCCCAAAAATACCAAAAACCCCAAAATTCCTAAAAATCCCAAATTCACCCCCCTAAATCCCCAACCCCCTAAAAATTTCCCAGAAAAAGTCTCCAAAATTCCCTGAAAAAAATTCCGATCCCTTAAATTCCTTGAACTCCCTGAACTCCCAAACTTAAAAATTCCCAAGAAAGTTCCGTAACTTTCCCCAAAAATTCTTTCAAAAATCTCTGAAATCCTCCTAAATTCCTCCCAAAATTCCCTACATCCCTCTAAACACTTTCAGGGCCTTTCCCAAAATTAAATTCCCACACAAACTTCATGTACTCTCAAATTTTCTCCCAAAAATCTGTACCACCAAAAATTTCCTCCTCTGAAACTCAGACTTTCTCCCCATCTCCCCCAAATTTCTTCAAAATTCCCTCACTTTCTGAATCCTTTCCCAGTACTAAATTCTCACACTTTCCTCCCAGGGTCTGTCTCTTATGAATTTTCCACAAATTTTGCAGTCTAAATCTCCTCTGCTTCCCACCTCTTCAGTCTCTTCCTCAGTTCAACTCCAGTCTCCCCAGTTCTCCCTCACAAATTGTCTCCAAAATTCCTCAAAATCCCCAAAATTCCCATTCTCCCCAAATTTTCTCCAGAAATCCCCAAAATTTCCCCATTTTTTCTTTTCGATTCCCCCAAATTTCTTCCTCAGTGCCTTTGAAATCTCCCTCCAAATTCCAAACTTTCCCCAGAATTTCTCCCAGTTCTCCCTCAATTCCCTCACTTTTCCGGAAGTTTTCTCCAAAATTCTCTCAAAATTTCTCTCAAAAATTCCACAAATTTCCCCAAAATTTCTACTGAAATTCTCTCAAATTTTCTCCAAAATTCCCTCAAAATCCCAGTACTCCCCTCATTTCTCAAAATTCCCTCAGAATTCCCCAAATTTCTCCTTAAAATCTTTCAAAATCTATTTTTCCTCAAATCCCCAAAATCCCCCCAAATTTGGATACATGTCCGTCGGGCTCATCTTGGCCACGAAGGATCGGAGCGAGAAAAGCATCCCGAACATCAGCTTGAACTCCTGGGGGGAAATTTGGGAAATTTGGGGAAATTTGGGGAATTTTGGAAGAAATTTGGGAAAAATTTGGGGAATTTGGGGGAATTTGGGAGAAATTTGGGGGGAATTTGGGAGAAAATTTAGGGGTGTTGGGAAAAATTTGGGAGAAATCCGGGAAAATTCAGGGAGTTTGGGGGAAATTTGGGAGAAATTTGGGGAGGAATTCAGGGAATTTTGGGGAAATTTCGGAAAATTTGGAGAAATTTTCAGAATTTTGGAAGAAATTTTGGGGAGAAAACCCTTGGGGAGAACTCTAGAGAAATGGGAGAATCTTTCTGGGGAAAATTTGGGGAAGAAATTTGGGGAAATTTGGGGAATTTGAGGGAAATTTGGGGAATTTGGGAGAAATTCTGGGAGAATTTGGGAAAGCTTTGAGAAATTTGGGGAAACTCGAGAAATTCTGGGAGACTGGAGGAAATTTGGGGAAATTTGGGGGAATTTGGAGAAATCTGGGAGAAATTTGGAAAATTTTGGGAAAATTTTGGGAAATTGGGGGAAATTTGGAGAAATTTGGGGAAATTTGGGAGAAATTTGGGGAATTTTTGGGAAATTTGGGAGAAATTTGGGGGAAGTTTGGGGAATTTTAAAAAAAATTGGGAGAAATTTGGGAAAATTCAGGGAGTTTGGGGAAAATTTGGGGATTTTGGGAAAAATTTGGGGAAATTTGGGGAGAAATCTGGGAGAAATTTGGGGGAATTTGAAGAAATCTGGGAGGAATTTGGGGAATTTTGGGGAAATGTGGGAGAAATTTGGGAGGAATTTGGGATAAAATTCGGGGAAATTTGGGAGAAATTTGGAGAAATTTGGGGAAAATTTGGAGAATTTTGGGGGAATTTGGAGAAATCTGGGGAATTTTGGGAAAAATTTGAGAGAAATTTGGGAAAATTCAGGAGTTTGGGGGAAATTGGGGGAATTTGGGAAAAATTTGGGAGAAATTTTGGAGAAATTTGGGATCATTTTGGGAAATTTGGGGAATTTTGGGGAAATCTGGGAGAAATTTGGGAGAAATTTGGGAGAAATTTGGGGAGAATTTGGGAGAAATTTGGGGAAATTTGGGGAAATTTGGGGAAATTTGGGAGAAATTTGGGGAAATTTGGGAGAAATTTGGGGAATTTGGGGAAATTTGGGAGAAATTTGGAGAAATTTGGGGAAATTTGGGAGAAATTTGGGGAAATTTAG